>PNEQ01135273.1:7021-38343 GCA_003012365.1 Medauroidea extradentata
ATATATATATATATTTATATATATATATATTTATATATATATATATATTTATATATATACATACACATATATACACATATATATACATAAATACATATATATATACATATATATACGTATATATACATATATATACATATATATATATACATATATATACATACATATATATACATATATATATACATATATATATATATATAAAAAGAGAAAAAAATAAGAGTTCAATATTATAGACCAATTTCACTCCTTACAACATTTTCTAAAATAATATAAAAAGTAATCTATAAGAAACTATATAAACATCTAAATATACATAAAATTCTAACCCCAATTTGGTTTCCAGGCTAAATCTTCAACTAGTAGTGCAATATACGAACTAACCCAAAATTTACTAGAAAAATTAAATAATTAAAAACATGTTTCAAGCATTTTCTATGACCTAACGAAAGCGTTTGATTGTGTCAACCACAAAATTCTTTTAAATAAATTAGAATACTATGGAATAACACACTTTTTGTTAAACATTCTTAATTCTTATCTTGAAAAAAGACTGCAAGTAATGGTAATAAAACATATTATCACTGCTACATCAAAACCAGGGACCATTACTGATGGTGTACCTCAAGGGTCAGTGCTAGGACCACTTCCTAGTATTATTAAACCATATGCCAAAACTACACTTTTTGCAGATAATACATGCATATTAATAAACAATAAAAATCCAACCATTCTCAAGCACAAAACCAATGAATCTATAAATGTATTAATTAACTGGTTCACTTCAATAACCTCACAATTAATATTGGAAAAACAGGTTATATTAATTATTCACTACGTATTTCAAACATAAAATTGAATACTTTCCTAATTAACAATACAGAAATTAAACAACTGAGTGAAACAAAGTTTCTAGGTATATAGATTAATGAACATCTCGATTGGAAAAGCCATATTAATGCTCTAACGCCTAAATTAAATTCTGCTATATTCTCACCCTGCTGTGTAAGTTCCATAATAGAATGTAAGGTATTACTGACTACATACTATTCATACTTTCACTCCTTGATCTCTTATGGTATAATTTTTTGGAGTAACTCTGTGGATGCAAAAAAAAAAAAATCTTTAAAACTCCAAAAGGCACCTGTTAGAGTCATATTTAACAAGAAAAGAAGAGACTCAGCAAGGAAAAGTTTGTCTTACTACCTGTTTTTGGCTGTAGATAGAATATATTGTTCATGGGATGTCATGGCTGGAATTTATGTCTTGTAAAATCTTTTTAAGGTACAGACAATTTCCAACCCAGAAACTAATAGGTTGAAACAAAACATCTTCCTGTGCTCTATCTTCCTAAAATGGTTAACTCATCTCTTGTTGCATATAATTATGAGTTACACAACATTTTTAAAAGCGCACAAAACTTCTGTGTGGCTTACATTCTTGAATTCCAGAACAAGAAGATTGTTCTAACAAAATTTTTACTAAATCTAAGCTTTCTTTTCTATTATAGCAATTTTCCTTGACAACCAAATAACAAACAATATTATTACAAACAAAATAAAAATTAATTTAACTAAATTTGAAGCCTTATAAAAATATACATAATAATATAATTAATTTTGAATAAAATGGTGAACATTACATTAAAATTTACAGATGAATTCTTTACCAAAAATCTAATTGAAAGGTATCATGTAATATCTTTATATTACAAAACCTATCAAAATGAAACGATGTTGACCACAGCAAAACCGGATTGAGGGAATAAAATAGAAATTCAGGTGTATTGCATACTTGGAACTTGATGCTATATTTTAATATAAGCACTGTTATTACGAGTCTCCTAACTAGTAAATATATGTTGTAGGCTTTCTGTCAAAAATAAAAATTATACTATTTATTATTTGGTTAAACAATGCACATGCTGATTGTAACATAAAAAATAGGTTAAGAAACAATAGTTTACTTTAACTGATACACGCAAAGCAACCAGGCAGATTTGTCTAACACAATCGGTGTGCTGAAGTTGTGGCCAAACATTTTGCTCAATGTGCGACACCTATGTTGCCCATGGTGGTTGGTTTTTTACGCTGATGAAAATGGAAACAAATTCTACAAAAAAATAATAAAATATGGCTTGGGGTACAAGATTTCACTGTCAATAATGAAGATAGTAGTTAATTACAAGGAGCATTCAACTATAAAAATTATGCTTAGGTATAGTGAAAGTAAAAAATTTCTAACTGTTCCCAAGATGTTTGGCGGGAACGAACAGCCGTTTCGTTGTGGATAAGTTTTCATTATGTGAATATTTCATTACTAGAGGTTTACAATACTTTAACTAATTCTTGGTTCTAAATATCGTCCAGTCATTGCACGACAAAAGAAACTTGGTAAGGTAATTGTTGCAATATGGTTTCCTTAGTTTAGATTTTTTTCCAAAGTGATTCTAATTGAGTTTTCGAATTTAATACTAAATTAACCTTAATTAATTCTTTGATTTTGTATATTTGCAGACCTCTACCTTCATCCTTCCCTCTCTCATTCCTACGTTCTTATGCTTATGACCTTGTCGTGTCTGATGCGGCAGGGAAGCATGTCTAAAAATTGCTTAAGTACAAAAACAGTTCATGTGTAGTAACACATAGGCTGCTGAACTGACTGATACTGCACATATATTTCATCTCTGGCTAAGCGAAAAGCTAAAGTGCAAATTACGTGAATTTTTTCTTTTACTTCATCAAACAAAGACAAAAAGTTAGGATGCAAAAATTACACAATGGCATAAATTATGCTTGTAATTACAGTACTTGCATAGTTACCTTATTTTGCACTAAGCTTATTGATACATAGTTATACGTACCATCTTGTATACACAAGATGATGGCAGCAGCCTACATGTTTGTTAGAAGAAGTGTTCATGCATGTTTGCTTACACAAAATGTTGTTTGTAGGGAAAATTACTTTGTTTTCCATAACGAAACAACAAAAACCATTGCATGCCACACATCCTTGTGTTAACAGCAGTGTCTCACAGAATGAAATATAATACAACTTAAATATAATTTTCAACTATTCTTTTGGTCTGCAATACCAAAATAAAGTGTGACCAAAGTGCAACTCCAAGATGATCATCAGCATGAAAATACGCAAGTTTATGCAAGTAATTGGAGTCTTGAATACTATGTATGCATATGTACAGAGAGGCTAATAATCCAAAGCACAATGTAAGAGGCCTTGTGACACGGTGGACATGCATGTGGTCAACTCCCTCTTCACGGTAACTTGAGACCAAAGTGCACAAAAGTTGGGATGTAGTCAGACGACAGCAAGGCTGTAAAGATATTCATGTGACAAGGGTTCAAGACCAGAATAGAGCTTCACACAGCGTGCATTTACTCTGGATTCAGGATAAAGTTATACTATTTTGACAGCAGATGCATGCAATGTAACAATCCTAATTATTGAGAAGGTCAAAGCCCTTACTTATGGCTATTTGTAGTATTTCAGGGATGTATGATTGATAATAAGACATAAAATAGTAATGAATGTGTTGTTGATATAATGTAAATATATATTAACTTATATATTACATTAACAATTATTTTTACAACATAATAAGTGCTTTAGGCTATCACCTTTATATTTATAAGGCTTTTTCGAGTTCACAGTTATTGAAGAATTGCGTCATATAGCCAATATGGTTTCCAAACTTCCCGCAATGCAGCCAGGTAACAGGACATGTTTTCCTTCCAGTTCATCTCTGGGGGCATATAGGAATATAAACAATACCACGTGGATTAGATACATTAGTTTATATAACAACTTGTAGTGCTTGAGATACTGTAATTTGTTTGTATATTAACTAAATATCCAAAAATGGTGAACATGACAACTCGAGGCTCAACATCAGATAATAACTCTATCAGAAGCAGCATAATGGAGACTTAAATCATTGTTATCGTAACAGTTCTTGAGGCATACATGAAAGTAAACATAGTCATTTAGGGTTTGAGACACTGGTTTAAACAACCACTTATATTTCAAGAAATACTATTATTTGTATGTATCTCATTTGCATATTCAGAAATGGTAAATGTGATGTTATTTACGTGTAAGTTTCCTCAGGAGTCATACTAAACTGCAGTCTAACCAAACTTCTACGAACTCACACAACATGACAATCAAAAGAGAAACTAGTATGATAAGAATCACGCCTTGTCGCTTCTATTACTACTTATTTATTTATTCTGTGCCGCAGTTGCTCTGATTGTTCCTGCATTAACAGTGCAATGAATAGGCAGTATCACCAGAACAATCTCAGTGTTTCGTAAAATATTTGTGAGAAAATACTGAGGGAGAAATGGAATTGTGTTCTGTAGCCAAAAAGAATGCAAAAATTTTCGGCATTGGGCGGAATATAGTTCTGAAGTATAGGTTACCAAATTATTTTATAGCATAAACCTGAGGAATTGGCTTAGGCAGGTTTATGGCAAAATTTTTATTTTCATTGTATTTTCATGATCTCTCGTTTAGCAATTTGTAGTAAAATATTTTTCTTTAAACATGAATGTAAGAATTTAATGAAGGCGTAAATAACATGCATTTAGCAAATATGTAGTTGAAAGATTTAATGCAAAAACAGATTTCTAATTTATTTTTAAAACTGATACGTGTAAACATTGACATATGTCACTTTTCTTGATAAGTCACTTTTGACAGGTAATGGAATGTAAACAAAACTTGGACAGCTGTTAAATTCACATGGTGGTGTATGAATACATCAAAATCTATCTTCATGGATGAACACTGGCAGCATTGGTAGAATGGTCATGCAGACAGGGAGGTTTTCATTTCAGGCTCAAACTGGAGTGTAAACGGTGCATCGGCTCTAAGTTTGAGTCTCATAGCTCGAACATTATTCTCCTAATTAACATTGTTTTCCCAAGGTGCTGCGAACTGGGAGGTGCCACCATTTCATTACAACAAAGAATTTTATTTCAATACAACTGCTAATGAACATCAGATGATTTAATACATAACTAATGCTTTGTGTAGAGATCTCCGCAAGTTCGAGTCGTCTACATACACCACTGCTCATACTTTTGAAACACTTTTAAGCCGGCTCTGCGTATACATGGAAGCTACGTTCTAAGAAATGCTCACTGTACAGAGACACAGAGACGGAAGGTTGGCTCACTGTTGGCTAGACTGTTGAACTGTAGAATATGGCAACACTATATCAGCTTCTTTTTTCAGTGCATGCATGGGAATTAGGGTGAGGGTGACAGTTGATAGTCTCACAATAAATGCACAAAGATGAAATTAACATCCTCCCTCACTAAACTCACTCAAATATACGGCAGTTAGGAGTGATTGGTGAGATTGATGCAGTAGTTGATTTTGAGGCAAAACATTTTTCGTAGCCTGCTGAAATTTGGTATGTTAAACTATGCCTTAGACACATCTCATTTATTTATGTTTTCACCACATGAAATTGCAAACTTTTAATGGAAATAAGTATGGCAACAAGAAACAAATTATTTTTGGAAAAAAATATAGTAAATTAACTGATGGAAGATATGCAAGGATTAGAGTTTATAGCTAGATGACAGGTCTCAAAAGTTTCTCCCAGCATCGTTCTTCAAAATTTTACAATTCATAACAGCAAAAAAAGTATCGGAGGTTTGAGATAGAGTGAGCCGCACTCAGAAAATCCCCTGCTAAATTTGTATTATCAGCCAATTCGTATCTTTCTGCATGTATCGGTTAAGGACAGAAATTGTCTAACCTCTCTGGACACGTCACTTGATGTCTACGCCTGTAAGATAAATTGTGTGGTCTTTAGGAACCTTTATAGTTTGATAAAAGAAAAAGTTATTTATGATATAAAATACAAGAATGACTATTTCAGTTGATTTAAGTCCAGTTTTGTATTTAAGAATGAAAATACGTGGAACAATACTCTGTAACTTACTGCCAACCAAACTTGCAAAAAGGCAATGACTTTTAAAGTCGAATATATTGCATTAAGTGCTTCTTTATCCCAAAGACCATAAGTATTTATGAAAGTGCAGTTTATTCTAATGAGCAGTCACTCTTCAAAACCAAGCACTAACATCTTTAAACTCAAATTATGTTTTCAAAGAGAAAATAGTGCAACATGATAATATCTACTGATGTTTATCATGTACATGTATTTTCATAAATGGATTCTTCTAGCTGTGCAAACATACCCTAACTTTTTTAAACATAAATTTATAAATGTACACATTTATAATGTTTAATATTTTACTAATTTAATAAATTATTTATCATCACGGATACAATGACTAAAGTTATAATATACACAGGACCCATCAAAAATCTTTTAAAATTATTAAATAAAGAGGCAGAATATAAGAAAAATTAAAAATATATGTGTATATATATATATATATATATACGTATATATAAACAAACATACACAGCAACAACATACTTCAGGCTACGCCGCTACTATCAATTAGTAGACCACAATTGCAAAACAAAAATCAGCTACAACGAATTATATTTCCTGCAAAAAAATGCTACATGTAACAATTGTCACGGTCCTAGAACATTTAAAAAGCTACTATAGCTGGTGTACAGAATGTTTGGTTTTATCATGACATTAAGTAAACTGTTTTATTTATGAAATTATGTATCAGGTCTACATGTAGAGAGGTCATGAGCATTAATATAAGATATATCTGTATTTAAATTTCATAAATTTTATCTTATCAATCTACAAGTGTGTAAAAAAATCTCAACAAAATATACTGTACGAAAATTTTTTACTTTAGAAAACATTTTTAATTGTCAGACTATACAGGTCAAATATTTCAAAGACTTAATACTTCAATAACATTCACTTACAATAATGTTTCCATATAGTTAATAAAGTACAGATTTACCAAGTTATTTTTACATATAACCAATTTAATTTTTTACACTACAGCTGCTATGCATAGAACATCATTACATAAAACCCAATGCTTTTTTATTTCAACATACCTACTACAGCCATTTTATGACAAAATGACAACAACAAAGTACACATGAACAGAAATTTGTAAAATTATTTTATGCATATTAATTGAAAAAATAAAAATAATTATCACAAAATACAGTTAAGATTCTGATGCCACAACAGATATCTTTAATTTAGTTGACAAAACAACTACCACAAAACTATGGACAGTGCAAAATAAATTTGTGCAAACCTAAACAAAAGAAGATGAAATTTTATAACTATAGAATTACTTATAAATTCACATCATAAAGTTAATTCAGCACTTAGATTCATTACCTTATATTAAAAAGTTCAATTAAAACTGGTATCACCTGCAGTTAGTTTTGTTTGGGGCAAATATGGTGTCCATGAATTCTGTTGAGCCAAATTTGATGTACTAGGCACATTGAAAGTTGGTGCCATCGATGATCCAGAACCTGCATAGCCATAATTATATACAGAGTTCTGATGTCCTCCCCAGCTTGATGTCCCATAACTCTGAACCTGATGAGCACTGTTATAATCCATTCCATATGTAGCAAACTGTCTCGTAAAACCACCTGAATTTTCAGAAGCATCATAGTTCTGTTGATCACCCGATTTTACAGCTGCATCAAAGCTGACTTGCGGAACATTGGACTTGATTGCAACATCATGCTGAGTTTGTTGGCCTGCTGATTTTAATGAAGAACCATAATTCATTTGTAGTGGACTGTTAACCTGCTGTTGAGGAAGATTCTGCTGAGAGCTGTTGAGAAAGTTTTGGGAATTATTAAACTGCTGACTTTGAAAATGGTTGAATTGGTTAGCAGTGTAAATTTGTTGACTTCCAGAGTTACTGTACTGATGTTGGTTATGAGAACTGCTGTACTGCAGATTTTGAGAATAGCTATACTGCTGATTCTGATTATTGTATTGTTGATTTGGAGGGTTGTACTGCTGATTCTGATTATTGTATTGTTGATTCTGAGGGTTGTACTGCTGATTCTGAGGGTTGCACTGCTGATTCTGAGGGTTGCACTGCTGATTCTGAGGGTTGCACTGCTGATTCTGAGCACTGTACTGCTGATTCTGAGCACTGTACTGCTGATTCTGAGCACTGTACTGCTGGTTCTGAGCATTGTACTGCTGGTTCTGAGCATTGTACTGCTGATTCTGAGCACTGTACTGCTGATTCTGAGCATTGTACTGCTGATTCTGAGGAGTGTACTGCTGGTTCTGAATGCAGTACGGCTGATTTTGAGGACTATTGTACCGCTGACTCTGAGGGTTGTACTGAGAATTGTACTGCTGATTATGAGAACTGTTTGAACGTTGGTTTTGAGAATTGGTGAACTGATACTGAGAGCTATTTGAACGTTGGTTTTGAGAATTGGTGAACTGATACTGAGAGTTATTACGGAATGGTTGCTGCTGCAAACTGTTGTATTGTTGATGTCCTCTCCAATGATTCTGATACCCATTAGCACCAAAATTTTTATAGTTTATTCCTTGCAGTCTGCTGAACTGTGACTGCCTATTTCCATTATTTGATTGTGACTGTTGAAAGTTCCGATTCATTTGTTGAGGCTGCCCCCATGACTGGGGATGTTGTTGCCGTTTTGACCATTTCTCATTCTGCTGGAAGTGAGACTTTTCTGACATCTTTATACTTTTATTTTCACTAAGAAATGATGGTGGTCTATAACCAGGAAATCCAACTTTCCTAATATTCATTTCCTGTGTGTCGCCACTTTCCTGCCACTCATCATCCCCTTGCCACTGGTCACTTTCCTGCCACCTGTTACCTCCCTGCCACCTGTCAAACCTTTGTCTTCTCCCTTTTTTATTAAACTTTTGCTGTCCTTTCTTACCACCAAACTGCTGTTTCAAAAGCTTCTGCTTCTTATGTAGGGGTTCTTGACTATCACTATGTTCATCATCAAAATCATTCCCTCCATACCCTCTTTTGAGTTTCTTAGCCACATTTACAGATGCACTTGTTTCCGAAGTATTTTCAAGTATTCTTAACTCATTTTCAATTGTCCTTCCTTCCAGTAAGGATTGCCTTACAAGTAAAATAGCTAAATCAACATCACTATAACATGGAATAATAACTAATGGAATAACTTTCACAGGTACAAAAGTATCTTTTGATGGGCAGCATAATGCTCTGATTTGTTTTATGCCACGAACTTTGTGGTCAAAACTCAAATATACAATCTTTTTTATTTTATAGTTTGAAGCAAGGCCATCCATTTCTGGGGCAACTGAAACAAGAATTGTATTGATCATTAGAAGTGCACACAACAATAACAACAACATATGTATTTTGTAACAACTGAATTTAAATTCAATAAATTATTGACCTGCAACAAACTGGGAAACATGATATGTCTGATATCTTTGAACTATGATTCAAAATAATTTTACTACCTTTAGAAAAATGGTATTTATTTATATATAATCTAAACCATAATTGTATGATGTTATGCAGAAAAAAACCATCCTACATTTGATAAAGAAGAACATAAATAATTGTTACTTAAATATTGTTTGTTATTTTGTTAATTAATACATCTCATTTTCAAATACCCTACCTCTGTTTATCTTTGGTTGCTTAGCTACTGAAGTTTTAATGTACAATTATTTAGCTTGTTTGTTGTGTCTGTTCTTTACGTTTGTGGCTTGAATGTTTTCTGCATAACACCATTTAGTGCAGTAGGGCCTGCTACGATTCTATTGGTTTCCAAGTTAGCACGGGCACATTCTAGTGATATCTGACGGATATCCACACAGAACATTTGGGGTATTTTGTGGACATTCTAGAATTCTACAATTTTCTTTGGACTACCAAATCTAAGCTTCGAGTACATCCGAGGGATAACAGTGCAGGACATACATCAGATGTCTGTAAGACAGCCATGGGATATCCGTGTAAATTTACTGTTTATGTTTAAGTAACCCACAATAGCTAGTTTTTTAATGTGAGATTTCTATGGGCATTATACGTATTTTTTTAATTAAAAAATTAACTATCAATGGTATACGTAATTTACAAACGGAAATAAACACAAAAAAAGTTTGAGTTACACATCAATTTTTTAAAGCAATTATTGAATATTCAATTAGAACCGGCTTACCCCTTGATCATAAGAAGCTTTGAAATATGAGCAACAAGTTCCAGTACAATGTCCAAGTGTATGGGGGGGGGGGGGGGGGAAGTTTTCAAATTTTCTACAAATGTACTTTCAGGATATCCACTGTATGTACATTAGGGATATTCAGTGGATGTATAGTAGAGATTAGTGATGGGCTGAATCAAGATATATTGATTATCAATCATTTGTACATTTAAAAAAATAACGGAATAATTATTTTGTAATAATCTCTCGGTTAGTTGGGGGAAAATAATTTTTTTTCTTTTCTTATTTAATGCACGGTAAGGTGTAATCTGAAACAAGAAAGTGATGTTTTAGTTGCCGACAAATAATTTTCTTTACATCAGACATTTGTATGACTCACTGTAACATGATCATTCTTTGTTTTGTAGAGTATTTCATATCACTTTGTAATTTGTCCCGCAAGCGATCAAATATCAGTAGTTTTATAAATTGTGTGTAGCTATCGAGAATGGATCATAGAAAAAATAGTAGAAATTCCTGATTTTAGAAATTATTCAAAATAATTTGAGCCCCGGTACACAGTTCCAAGTACAAAGTTTTTTCAAATCAAACCATCCTGAAACTATACAGTGAAGCTCATGAGAAACTATCTGCTAAGTTACATTATGTAAGTGCAGTTTCAATAGTTTCCAACTTTCCAACTTGTGGACGGACGGACATACCCATTCATTTATTGTCAGTCACTGCAGCTCATTTAATTTTTTACAATGAACTATCGTCAAGGGTTCTTTGCACAAGTGATTAGTCACACACTGGTGAAAACATTGCATCTACTCTTGTTGAGATGTAAAACAAATGAAATATTAATGATAAGACTTGAGATATGTTTCAACCCAATTAATGACCATGTAGTTTAGAATGTAAGTAATAAGTATATTGTTTCTGATTGATTCAAAATTAAATATCCTGTAACTTCAATGATGTTAGAATAACATGATCACCTTGACCTGAAGTTGCATCATCATCATCTGGAATCTGCAGGATACCCAACTTCTCACCAACTTACAGTCAGTGGAGTTTTAAAGTCAGTGCCAGTTGCTTTCGGTATTGTTTTCGCAATTGCCAAAACATTCCAATTAATTTTCAACTTATTCCTGTACAGCTAATTCAGTCAGAAGTTTTTGTTTTGATATAATTATTCATTCACATTGAATTTAGTTTAAATCATTCATTTACATTTTATTCCGATATCATTCACTTGTTTACGTTTTATCTCGGGCATATTTTTTCTCAGAAATGCAGTCAATTTCTGCTTGATGAAATACTGTTTCGAATGATGCAAAATGTTTAAAATTAACCAAATATGATTCAGAACATTTGGCAGCACAAAATTATTGAATACTTCGAGACATTTAATTCAACTAAGCCCATCACTAGTAGGCATATATGGTGGATGTACTCAAGGGCTATCCAGAGGAAATATTTTTGGGATATCCTATGGACATACTTTGGGAATTTGCCAAAATGTTTTCAAAACTTACTATTCTAGTATATTTTAACGTATTACTGTGTAAACCATACATCCATAATTACGTTGTATTTGTCATTCATTATGAAAAAAATGATAGGTAAAATTAGAATATTGTAGGTATTGTGGTGCAATCAGCCACATTTATTTTCGGACAGTATAATTTTTATTTTATTTTATTAAAGTAAATGTATCTACTATAATGCATTTTTTAAAACAGTTGTGCAAATTACTTAGTCACCTTGACAATTGCATGCTTGCTGATATGATGAGAGCATTATGGTCCAGGTAAGCATTGTGTGGTACATGGAGGGTATGTGCCATGGGGCAATGCAAGTGGCCCAACATCAAGATATTTTTCCCTTTTGCCCCTTGTGTACCACAGCAATGTCAACAGGTGAACGCAATACCATAAACATAAAAATTCGTGTGTGCCAATATCAAGAAATAAGTTAAAATATACTATGAACTTGAGGTTTCATGTGTGGCCTTCTGCAAGCTCATACTTTGAACTTGGAAAATAAATAAATACTGTATAACAAAAGTTTAAGAATGCTGAATATTGTAAAATTGAATAAAATATTAATATTGTTACTTAAAAGGTGTAATAATGGGTCAAGGCGGTGGGCCATAACTATCAAGAGGTTAAGTCAGTCACAGTTTGTCTGAATTTACATATTTGACAAAATAAGTTTTAGTCAGCCTAACCTAGGAGTGTGTTCAGAATAAATTTGAACTTGATGATGTGGCCACAAGATCACGAGCTGGTTGCTTTCTTGAGATTATGCAATTTTTACAGACTGTTTGCAGCCTGTTTTTCGGATGTTGTGGCACTTTTGCTGGACCTGCTTAGAAAAGATCAAACATGGATTTGGACCAGAGAACATCAAGTTTTGAGAGGGCGAAATGGTTGTTTGTAGCTGAAAGCATAATGCACCATCCAAATTTTCAGCGAGAGTTTTATCTATGCACAGACGCTACGGGTTATGGCCTCTGTGCCAAATTTCTGCCGTACGATAACAAGGCGGAGGAAAGACTTATAGCCTTCTCAAGTTGATCACTTTTACCAGCAGAGAGAGCATATGCCGTCACAGAGCGGGAATGTTTAGCTGTTATATGGGTATTGGGTAAGTTTTGGAATATGATAATTGGGCACAAGGTGGTGGTCATATCTGATCACCATTTTATTGACGTGTAGGTTAATGGGAAGCCGATTAACCAGATGGTGTCTCGCCTTACAGGAATATGACCTGGAAGTCAGATACATTTCTGGTAGGGATAATAAGGATGCGGATCTGCTAAGCAGAGCAATAGTGGAAGGGATGGAATTGACCATGGAGGGAAAGACTCTAACTGGACCAGTGATAGCATGTATTGAAAGAGGAAGACAAGGAACTTGTTGAGAAATTCAAAGGAATTGGTAAAGAACAAAGAAAGGATACTTGTTGGGGTCCGGTGGTAGAGATCATCGAAAATGACAACAGAGATATGATTAAACACAGTGTAGCGACAGTAATGAATTGGTATTGTTTTCAACAGGGTGTGTTATATTGCAGAGAAGCAACAGGTAAGGATGAATGGCGGGTGTCCTCCCTAAAGGATTGGACATGTGATTTGGTTAAACATATCCACAAATCAACAGGGCATTTTGGTGAAAAGAAGGTGCTTTGGATAATGCAGAATAGCTATTATTGGAGCGGGATGGCTACAACGATACGTCAAGCAATTAGTGTATGTGATCTGTGCCAAAAGGCTAAGATTGCTAGTCGCAGTTGGGAGGGAGCATGGCGTGCCATTGTTCCAGCTGATCTAAAGGATCTTATAGCAGTCAATTTGTATGAACCTTTGCCTAGGTCGAAGAGTGGGGTGAAATATCTATTTATTGTTTTAAATGTGTTCACAAAATTCATGTGGTGTTACCCTCTAAAGAAAGCTACAACAGCAGCATGTTTAGATAAGTTGTTGAACCAGTATTATTCTAGGCACGGCACGCCTAGTTGGGTATTGGGTGATCATGGTGCCCAATTTACAATTTACTGCGGACTCATGGCGACGGGAGTTGGGATGGTTGGGTGTTGGTGTTGTTTTCTTATCTATTAGACTACCACAAGGAAACCCTAGTGAGCAGTGCATGCGAAAGATTGGTAGACTGCTGAGGACGTACTGCCATCAGCAACATAGCAAATGGTCAGAAGTTATACCACTTTTAAATAGATTCCTGAATTTTCATGTTCGTTGTTCTACTGGTTTTTCACCAATAGTACGGGCCCTTAGTGTATTCCATATGCTCCTTCGTGAAGAAAGCAAGAGATATATTTGATTGGGTTCCTATATGTCCCGAGTTACCGAAATGTCTTGGTGCCACTTTCACAATGACGTCATTTCAAAATGGCCACAATTGCATTCATAAAATGGGTTGTATCTTTGATATCCTTTATCCGATTTTCATTTTGTTTCTTTTATTATAGAGCTCTTCTGACGCATGTAAATTTATTTCTCTACAACATTCTTCGTAAATCTTATAGTTTCCCCACAAATCTTAAAAAAGTGAAATTTTACAAATTTTATTTATAAATATTTTCTTTCTGTGTAAAAGCAAAGCAGAAATGGGCAATTACAGTTCTAATGAAAGTTAAAGATAATTTGTTAAGCTTTAATTTGATATATTACACAAGGATATTTTGTTTAATTGCAGCATAAGCGAAATAATCCGAGAAAGTGTATGTCTGTTTGGTGAAATACGACACAAATGTTTATTATTTTTATTTGTTAATTCATTCTCTCTCTTTCTCTCTCTTTATCTCTCATTCTCTCTCATTCTCTCTCATTCTCTCTCCTTCTCTCTTTCTCTCATTCTCTCTTTCTCTCTATATCTCTCTCTCAAGCCTATGTATTTGTTGACAAAAATTCTCTAAGGTACTTTATTTAAAATTTTTCTTAATATGTGTGGCAGGTGAATGATTGAGTAAAATATCATGGAGAATGTGAAGGCAGTTGCTAAGCTCAACCTGCCATCCTCTGCTGAGAGACACCGTACTTCAGGAACAACATGGACGCTATGTTTACTGTGTCAATTGGAGACAGCTGAAAGTACATGTCCACAAAATGTTTATGGAGCAGCATCAAAGCTCACCTAAGTGTGAACAAGAGGGAAGCTCCTCTCTCAATTTACCATACACAAGGGTAAAAACTACTGTTTATGTGAAATCTGTTTGCATTTTTTGTGATAAAGGTGCTACCAATCACAATAAACTGCATTTAGTACAAACTGATAGTGCCGGAGAAAAACTTCTAAAAGCAGTAGAGCTCAGTAATGATGACAGGTTACACGTGCGAGTAAATGAAAGTATAAATACGGCCGATGCTCATGCCATTGACGTAATGTATCACAAAAATTGTTGGAATAAAAATGTAAGCAACAAGTTGCGGCTGACAAATATTTCACATGAAAAACAAAATAAATGTGTTGAGGTGTAGGACATTGAATTTATTAATTCACTAAAAATATTTTTGGAAGAAGGACATGTAGTTAGTATGGCCGAATTGGAGAATGTGTACAAAAATATTTGTACAACAAATGGTGTTCCTGAAAGTGAATTTAAGAGTAGACGGCAAATAAAGAAATTGATTGAAGAAGAACTTTTGGAATTTGATGTGCTGTTCAGTGCTCCAAACCATAAAAATTAATCTGAAAGGATATCACTGAAAGCAGTAAAAGATGTCGTTATGGCACAGGCAGAGGACGAGAATGTTGGAGATAACCTAAGGAATTTGTACTCTGCAGCAAAGTGCATTAGTAGGCTCACATTGGGAGCAAAAAAAAATGAAACTTCGAGGTATCTTTCTTACAAGACAATATTGATGACGTTGTGCCAATGAAACAGTTTTATTTCTTCAAGTGGTGTCTTGTCGGCCAAGTAGATATGTCCCATGTTCATGCAAGCAAATCTTCAGAAGTAAAAAGTAGAGCTGTGCGACTTTCTCAAAGTTTGATGTATGAATGTATGACACCATGCCAAGTAACAAAGACAGATCCCCAGTTATCTCGCCACATTAATGATGCTCCAGTTCCATTAGCAGTTGGAATAGCTGTTAACAAAGAAACCAGAAGTAAGAAACTTATTCAAATTCTGAATGGGTTTGGGTACTGTGTTGACTACCATAAAATTTTACAACTAGATCAGATAGTGTGTGAAGTTTTACAGAGGATCGAAAAAATGATGGTGTTTACATTCCGCATGATCTGACAATAGGTCGGTTCATATTTTGTGCTGCCGACAATATTGACTATCAAGAAGATACACGAGACAGGAAGCGAACTCTGCACGGAATTGTAATGGTAGTCTACCAAGAATTGCAAGAAGATGACACCAGAGTACCCTTCATGTTAACTCAAAATTCTCACAATGAATCTCAAACTAAACTTGCCCTTTAAGAACAAGAATCAGTACATCTTAGAAGCTCAAAAAAACATAAACCATCTATGCCAGTTTTAAATGTAGAAGTGAACACTAGTTAAATGTACAGTAATGTATTGAAAGGAGCAAATTTAGATAACACTGCTTGGTTGCTGTTACAGTCATTATCTGTATCGTCCTTGACTGAGCATCTTGATAAAGAATCAGATGACTTAGAGCATGTCAGTTTGACTGAAACTAACAATGCATATACTTGGTCGGCTTATAACTCCCTAGTAGGTTCAGAAAGTAAGAGAACTCGAGCATGTGTACTGCCACTCATTGCTGAGTCACCTACAGACAGTCAAACTCAAATTAAATTTGTGAAGACCTTACAGAATATAAATGCAATGGTGCAAGGTAGTCAAAAGAAGGAAGTAATTACATTGGATATGGGACTGTATAGACCAGTAAAGTGCCTTGAATTCAGCCATGAAGACAACAAAAACAAATGGATTCTTCGACCTGGAGAGTTACATATTATAATGGCTCAACTGAGAACCATAGGCAAATACATCAACGGGACAGGATTACCAGAATTTTGGGTCGCGTCCAACATATATGGCCTTGCAACAGTCAAACAAATCTTGGAAGGTAGGCATGTACGGAGAAGACTAGAGGCTCATAGAGTTATGCTGATATCACTTTTTGCTCTGTACCAAGAGAAATTTTTTGATCAATATCCAGAAGTGAAGCTAATTTTTTGTTCCAAGATGAATGTTCTAAGTAAAGCATTCAGTAATGGAGATATTAAAACAGCTCACGAAGATCTTGTGTCTGCTTTAGCTTGTGAAAACATTATCAATAAGTTCAAAAAATTTTACTCATCAAATAGAGAAATGAACCCTACTTTCAAGGTAGTGAGGCAGTACACGAAGATGGTAGAGTCTATACTAGCATTTGTTCACTCAGTATGCACAGGGGAGTGGGATCTGCATCTTTCTTCTTTACATGACCTCATGAAATATTTCTTTGCACTGGATCTCTTTAATTACTCAAACATGATTGCTTGGTACCTGACCGAAATGGAAACACTTAAAACTACTGATCCAGAAATTTGGGAAGAGTTTAAAAAGGAAAACTGGGTGGTAAACAAATCACAAGTCCCATTTGTAGCTCGGGTGCAGACAAAGCCTTGGAGCACGAAAACAGGGCTATGAAAATTACGGGAGGAATAGTTGGGATTACTATTAACGAAAATGCAAGGACACGTTTCTTCCTTACCTCTCCTGAACTTATCCGAATTGTTAAAAAAGCAAAGGAAATGACTGGGTTCCAGCCAACAGATAAGAAAAAACATCATGAACTGTCACGGGTTGCTTCGGGAAGGCAAAGCAAAAATGTTTTAGAACTGTTGAAAACACTTGAGAGAGTTGGAAACCCATTCTAATACACTAGAGATGAACTTCTAAACACAAGCACAATGTGTGTTATGCCTCAGAAGACGAAAGAGGATATGTGCAACGTGTCAATCATTGGACAAGAACAGTTTACTAAATTTACAACAGAGCACATAATGACTGATGAAGTTAATCTATGGGATCCCATAATGAAATTAAATCTGAGCACCTGCAAACAGTCAGTGAAGAAAGTTTAAATAAAAATGAAAGACACAATTTTGGAACTAAAACAAGACAGGGACCTTTTTACAAGACAGGGACCTTTTTACAAGAATGCTCATAGATGCCAGATCCCGTCCTCAGGTGGATGGATGTGTGTGATACCATTAGTAATTATGAACTTTCTGTTGTACCACGCTCAATTAGAGCTGTGCCGATCCACAAATTTTACCGATACACCGATCTGCTAATGTGGATCGGCCGATACGGTGCCGATACGCCAATACAATGCAAATACAAGTAAATTAGCATCTTAATACAATGGTTACTGTTTCTATCTTAATTAAATAGATAACCATTTGCATTTACGTTCTGCACAAATTGACAATATGCGATATCTTGCACAATACAGTCAACTCTCGATTATACGACCCCGAGAATAACGACCCTCTCGAAGTAACGACCCTTTTTCCAGGAACCATGAAAAAAAAAAAAAAAAAAAAAAATTGCTAAAAAATTTTAATTTGAAAAAAAAAAAAAATAGAAAAGGCGTTGCATTTATTATGGCCGCCAATTTTTGCAGTTATTTCTCGAAAACTGTACTGCCGCACACGGCATGTTTGTTTTAAAATATTCGTTACTGCCCTTTCCTTCCGCAGTTCCGCACGACGCGATGGCCAGCCAGCCGGGCGGTCCGAATGCCCCTTCCCAACCCCCGGCCGTCAGCGACCCGCCCGCCACTTTCCCTCCACCCGGCCAACCATTCCAAAAAGGCCGTTCGCTCACCTCTTTTTCAGTCTGTCTTTGTGCCTGGGATATTACGATTATATGTCGTGTTTATTTAAGCTTTATTACATTTTCCATTTTGTTAACTAAATGCTATTAAATATAATTACCATAACGTCATTTAATGATGTATACACAGTAATGTTTATAAATCATTATTTTTTAACAAGTGAAAGCAGTTCACAATTGACACTACCAAACGTCGAGTGCATGTCTCAGATGTGCGTGGCGTAGGGCAGTACGACACTTGACACCAGCGCGTCTGATGTGTCACTAGCCCTCACGTGCGCTCGCGCCCATATACACGCACGCACACGCAATCGGCTTGACCGTCAATAACAACTGTGGATACACTTGAATACGTCGGTGAAAAGAAAATATGAAACAGCATTATGTAGGTTTAAAGTTTTTCAGCGAGTGCGTTATCCAAGCTTATTAACAATGATCATCATCTTGATGTTTGTAATTGTTTACTGTTGATGAACAAATTGAAACTGAGTACCAACTTCCACTCCACGCACATTGGTGAAGTGTGTAAATAACTCGCGGACAGAGTAGAATCATTATACAAGCAGATTATTTTCACACAGCCAGCCAAGCTAGAAAGCGAAAGAACTACGAAACAAAGGGAGTAGTGTTATCATCACGTCCCATCTGCTGAGCGAGCGAGCGTCAGGAGCTGTGACTAAGTAGTGGTCAAAAGTGGCACAAGTGACGCAGCAGACGCGTCGTTTATGTTATTTTTGAGCTAACCCGTTGCCAGATAGGTCCTTGCACACACAAATCATCGTACACGTGTGTGTGATCTCTCGCTACCAAGACAAGGTCCCAGGAGGCAAACAGCTTTGTCAAAACGTATATTGTGCCAACTAGAATTACCGTTGTCGGCGAAGTTTGTGCCTGATGTGTCGAAGAAAAGCCATAGATGTCAACCAATGTAGCCTATGTGCCTATTGAAATAAATTACTATTTCAGTCAACAACATTGCGGCACGCCCAGAGTATCATTTATTCAAAATACGTCATTGTATTTAAAAAATATTACTATTTCAATAAACTTTCTTGCAAATAACTTCCGAAAACGGTCGTTGCGGGCGCAAGAAACTATATTGCCGATGCAGTTTTTGCTTAATTTTGAGACAAAGAAAGGTCACATATCTGCTTACAGTGTTACCTATTTATTCAAGATACTTCACTCTACTGAAAAATATTACTATTTCAATAAACTTTGTTGCGGTATTCTTGCAAATAACTTCCGAAAACGGTCGTTGCGGGCGCAAGGATCTATATTGCCAGCGACGTTTTTGCTTAATTCTGAGCCAAAGAAAGGTCATACATCCCGTCCAGTGTATCTATTTATTCAAAATACTTGACTCTACGCCTCTGTCACGATAGCACGCTGCTAGACATCTGCCATCTGCTTGCCTGCGTGTGACTGCATTTCAGACACACCTGTTGCTGTGTTGCCGGCTTGCTACGTCTTCTACTGCCGGTAACGACTCGCAGTGTGCTAGGCGCGCTCAGCAGCACACTCCACTTTGGCAATGCTAATTTTGGAAATTATGTAGTAATGATATGCGGATGTTTATAGGTATTAATGCACGTGAAATAAAAAATGTTTATCTTACATGTTTATGTAGTCTCGGATATCAGTCGATCCACCGATACCTAAATAATAGGAGTTGCATCGGATATCGGCCGATCCACCGATACGGCTAAATATCGGCAGTATCGGAAATCGCCGATCTGGATCGGCACAGCACTACGCTCAATGTTTGCTCCTGATGGAACAATGTTGCACTGCTCTCAGAAGAGTAAGCTTATGGAAATACTAGTCATTACCGGACAATTCCCAGCATGAATACAAGCAGTCAGATGTGGTTGAATCAATGCAACCCAAAATTAGTGGTTCTGTTGCTATAACTGATGCCATGGCCGAGCTACAGGCACTCGACAAACCAACTCACATTAAGACTTGTTCAGACTTGGCAAACCAATTTATTAGCCGTATTAAGAAAAAGTATTGTAGTACAAATGCATCCACTTGATATTTGACACATCGAGGATTCACTAAAGCAGTTCACTAGGGAAAAATGCCATGGTAATGTTGAGCCAACTCATTACAGAACTCATCCTGAAGCTGTCATTCACAATGTTTCGAAACAAAAGCTACTTTCCTATGAAAAGACAAAGGATGAACTGTCAAACTTTTTAGCTGAACAGTTAAAAAAAATTGTGGCATACACAGGTCAAGATGTAGTAGTTGCTTGGCGACAGATTGCTAAAGGCACAAATGAATGTGCGTCTATTCTGAGCAATACACATGAAGAGGCAGATGCAAAGATAATTTTGCATGCCATAGAAGCAAAAAAGGCTGGAGTATCGGAATTAGACATCTTTTCTCCTGACACAGACATCCTTGTTCTTGCTTTGAGCAAATATACATCACTCCCACAAAATACACCTGAAACAGACGTCCTTATTCTTGCTTTGAGCAAATATACATCACTCCTACAAAATACAAAGTTCATCACGGGAAGCGGAGAGAGGAACTGAACAATACCACTTCAAAGAATACACAGAGAATTAGGAAATTTAAAAGCTGAAGCACTTGTGGGCTTACACTCTATATCAGGAGCTGACATCACTGGCTCATTTCACAAAAAGGGTAAATAAAGTTTCTGGAAGCCAATCATGACCGCAGACAATAATGTCCTAAATGCATTGGCGAACCTTGGTAAAACTGAAGTAGTATCTGATGACGTAATGATGGACATTGAGAGATTCCTATGCCAAGTGTATGTGCCTAGTACAAGTATTACTATAATTGGAGAGTTGAGGTGGTGACATTTTACACAAAAGCAAGTGGTAGGTGAAAATTTCCCTGCAACGAGGTCGTCACTAAGACTGGCTATAATGAGGGCACGCTTATAGGCAATGGAATGGCATTGGTGCAACCAACGACATCCAAGTTTACCAAATCCCACACAGTTCGGGTGGCAGCATGAGGATGGTCAGTTAGTCCCCATAACGTGCGACAATACTCCAGCCCCTCAGGCAATACTTTAGATCATTACGTGCAGCTGTGCCAAAACTAGATGTCAAACTGTTCATTGCAAGTGTTCAACAAATAGCCTCCCCTGCACAGAAATGTGTAGTTGTGGTGGGGATGAAAACTTATGTGGTAACAGTGTGAACTGTGAAAAATTCATATTCGAAAGTGATGAAGAAGCTGGAGATGGTTTTTATTAAATGTGAAATCACATAATAAAATATTCATATGGGCTATATTACTGTTTTTAAACTTAGACATGATGAGCATGTGTTACTTCATTTGAGACAATTTGACTAAACAATGACTGGAGTAAATTAGTTTTCATTTATTTAATATTTAATGTCGTATATACAAAATAAAACCTAAATTGTTTAAATTTTAACGATTTAATACAAAAGCAAAAGTAATATATACAAATCTAAAAAATTGGTAAGTAATAATAATGCCACTTCATATTTCTGCTGATTTCTTTCTCGTGCAAATAAGTTCTTGTTATGTTTTACTAAGTAATACAAATAATAAGTGTGCACTTGCAGGGATAAAAGAGTACATAAAGTAAAAACAAACTGCCTGAAAATTAAACGAGTCAAAACGAACAAATTATCTAATAAGGATTGATACTTATACATACACTTTCTCGGATTATTTCGCTTAAAACGCTGCAGTTGAACAAAACAATATCCTTGTGTAGTATATCAAATTAAAGCTTAAAAAATTATCTTTAACTTTTATTAGGACTGTTATTTCCCTTTTCTTCTTTATCTTTAACTTTTATTAGGACTGTTATTTCCCTTTTCTGCTTTGCTTTTACATAGGGAGAAAATATTTAAAAATAAAATTCTTAAAATGTCACTTTTTTAAGATTTGTGGGGAAACTATAAGGTTTATGAAGAATGTTGTAGAGAAATAAATTTACGTGTGTTAGAAGAGCTCTCTGATAAAAGAAACAAAATGAAAATCGGATAAAGATACAACCCATTTTATGAATGCAATTGTGGCCATTTTGAAATGACCGCCATTTCAAAATTACGTCATTGTGAAAGTGGCACCAAGACATTTCGTAACCCAGGACATATAGGAACACAATAAAATATATCTCTTGCTTTCTTCAAGGAGCATACGGGCATCAATTTTCAGCCCTAAGGTCCTGGACTACCAACCAACTCACGAATGGGGAACGCACACGGGACACACTGGCAGATAGTTTGTCATTTCCACCGGAAGATAGGCCGAGGGAACAAGCAGAGCTGTTGGAAACAGCAAAGGTAAAGATGCAGCTTGAGGCTACACGACATGGACAGCGGCAGGGTGTGGTGCACAGTTGTTTCAAAAGGGGTGACCTAGTCTGGCTAAGGATGGCGGAGCGTAGTCAGTTTCTTGCTAAGGAGACAAAAAAGTTGTTTTTGTTACATGACGGCCCGTTTAAAATTGATGGTAATGTGAGACCAAATTCTTGGAAGTTGGTGGAGATGACACCAGAAGCCAAGGTAAAAGGGGTTTACAATTAATATTTGTTAAGACCATACAAGTGTGAGTCATAACATGTAAAAGAATGTAGGGTTTTAATTTGAGTACCAGTCTGTTCAATATCTGGTTCCTTTTTTGAGTTGTATAGTCGAACAACTTAAGCATTTTAAGTTCTAATACAAATTTTCTGTATGAGGAAACCTGACTCAAGTGCACATGGTGCAAATAGGCTTAATAAAAGGGTACCACCTGGACAAGTTCCGGAAAAGTACTTGCTGGTGAATTGATCAATATGATGATTGGTGATAATATTGTAAGTTTAAGGGTAAAAAATGTGGATTTTCTTTTTTGTTGTTGTTAAGAATCATGAACAAATGTTATATGGAAGTAATTATATTGTTCAAATATGTAGGGGTGTAAGCGAATTGAAGGAATACTCAAGGATGTTATGTGGTAATGTTTTTTTTTTACACTATGCTGAGTTAAATGGTATTTTCAAATGCTGAATGCACGTTAGTCATGCAGCTGGACACACCCATATATGTGTTGTCAGGGTGACAATGTAGTTGATAAATAATTCGACAATGGTTCAAATATTTAGCCAAAGTAGTGGGTTTATGAATATTGTTTTTTTTTTTTTTTTATGATTTGCTCTGAAGGGACATCAGTTTGTAGTTATACGTATGTGGTTGGCTTAGTAAAGGTACTGTATATATACACACATACATATATATATATATTTATTTATTTTCTGTACGTGTATGAATGTCAGTACAAGTTTGTAGTTGTGATTTCATTTTGAAAGGAAGATCTGTGCACTTCGATTCACAAATCTCCCTGGGGGGTTGTGATGCACTCAGCCACATTTATTTTCAGACAGCATAACTCTTTTTATTTTATTAAAGTAAATATATCTACTATAATGCATTTTTTAAAATAGTTGTGCTACCACATTTGATGGGTGCAAATTACTTAAGTCACCTTGACAATTGCATGCTTGCTGATATGATGAGAGCATTGTGGCCCAGGTAAGCATTGTGTGGTACATGGAGGGTATGTGCCATGGGGCAATGCAAGTGGCCCAACATCAAGATATTTCTCCCTTTTGCCCCTTGTGTACCACAGCAATGTCACCAGGTGAACCCAATACCATAAACATAAAAATTTGTGTGTGCCAATATCAAGAAATAAGTTAAAATATAGTATGAACTTGAGGTTTCGTGTATGGCCCTCTGCAAGCTCATACTTGGAACTTGGAAAATAAATAAATATTACAAAAGTTTAAGAATGCTGAAAATTGTAAAATTGAATACAATGTTAATATTGTTACTTAAAAAGTGTAATAATGGGTCAAGGCGGTGGGCCATAACTATCAAGAGGTTAAGTCAAACACAGTTTGTATGAATTTATATATTTGACCAAATAAGTTTTAGTCAGCCTAACCTAGGAGTGTGTTCAGAACAAATTTGAACTTATATTTATTTTACTACAGCAGAAAGGTTTTTTTTTTGTTTGTTACAGGCAAAATTTATGTATCATTCTGCAAAATGTTGAGCTAGCCTGGTATTTTAAGATATTTGTTTATACCTTTACTTTGATAGAACAGTATTTTTATTTTAAAGTTCTGAATCACACGTTTCTCACCATCAATAATTCTAATACATAAAATACAATGTGAAAGTGTAAAAGATAGTGGTTGGCAAGTAGATCCGCCAGATGGCACTGCTGGATGATGTGGCCACAAGATCGCAAGCTGGTTGCCTTCTTCTGCTTCAAGACTCGCTACGAATTAGGAGTGTTCAGAGAAAATGGCCGCTAGGTTACCAAATGATGATGGTAATTTTTTTTTCTGCTGAACTGTGATGTCTACTCTATTCTTAAATTACAAGCCGAGTGGCAGCTTCGAGCAGTGCTATGCTGGTTGAGGGACTTGTAAAATGAGAATCGCAATATAATAGTGTTGTAAACCACGTGGGCCCTCCGACCGATAATATGACATGGTCTTGTTAGGATGTTTCCGTTTTTAAGTCAAATTTGAAGTAAACAATGTCGCCAAGAACAGTTTTTATTATTTTAAATAATCTCATCCCTACTATTGGACCCCGACCGAACAAATTTGGGCATTCAAAGTTGAGCTAGCCGGAGCAACAAATACCAGTGGTTTAGGAGGGGTAGTGTAACCAGTACAGTATGTCCACAGATGTCCCAGACAAATTTAGGATATTTGGGCACACGTGGGATATCCAGGCTAAGAGAGCACTTTAAGATCCAGCTTAAGTGTTTCTTTTTAGCCATTTGTATCTATTCACTACTCAGTACAACCACTGCATTGTGACTAATGAACATGTGAGAGGGCCTTACAAAAAGCTCAATATACTGATTTACTAATCACAAATTCAATATTTATAACAAATTTAATAAAAAATTTTTTATTGTTATATTAAAGTGACACTTGAGCATTACAAGATGATAAAAACTAGGCGAGGAAATGAGTCATTATTACTATTATTCATCATGGGACATTATCATTACATATCTAGTCCTTGGTTATTTGAGAAAAATGTTTTAGAACGTAGCTAAAAGAGATTTAAGAACACAAAATTATTTTCAAGTTTTAAGTACCTCCAACAACATCCCATTTGTAACAGCATTTCTCCATGCAACATGGTTGGTAACAGTACAGTCCATCAAGAACCTATTTGTGAGTCAACCAGAGATAAGAGAAGAGTACAGATGGAGCATTAGCACCCATACTGAAGCAAAGCTGACTTTGTTTATTCAGGTTGCAACATGGCGGAATGCAATCAGCTATTCCTGTGTATGTATTGAGAAACGAGGTTATGGTTGGCCAACCCTTGTTGCTATGGTAATAAACAACATTTTTCAGGTTCCAATATGGAGGATGGGGTCCTCCCCATTCCATCTCAAGGCTTCATACCCTTTGCCATAGAACATACCTTATGCTACATCTGTATGTTTCTCTAATCTCTGGAGTCACAATAATATTTTTTGTTTGATATCTAAATTTGGGTAGTTTTAAAATGCTTTAGATAATGTTATAGTTACACCACCATTTTTTGCTGGTTCCCATAACTAAAATGTACGTTACTACAAATACGAACAGAGTTATAGACAAGAGACTGTTGCCAGTTAAAACTAAATTATTCAAAAACAGGATAACTGTTTGATACAGACTAAACACAACAGCAAATATGTAATAATATTAATAATATAACTAGATTTCAAGTACTGTATATTTAATAATTGTTAAGGTACAATGATAGTTCTAAACTTCACATAAGAACAAACCTTTCAGCTGTTCCATCTGAATCTCAATGAACTGGTTCAAAGCATGCACCATGGCAGGAGGGAGGGGGGGGATTCATTTTTAGTAGTGATATGGAATAAATAGCAGATCAGAATTTTAAGAAGCTACATAGTTCCTTAAAATAAGCTTCTAAAATCAATGTCTTTTGTAAAATCAAAGGTGGCTGATCTATTTTGACCATAATAATAAGTTTCTTCAATTAAATACTTATCTGCATCAAAAGATGTGATTTGATTAAAAACATACCACTGAAATGTACTGTCGATGTAAAGTAACCTTAGGGAAAGGGAAAGCTGAGAGACTTCTTTTGAGAACTGAGCAACTTCCAGTGACAGTTTGCAGAAAAACAAAACAATTGATAAATTAAATACTAATTTTTATCATTAGAATTCTACTGACTTAATGCATACCTTTAAAGGCAGGTATGACTAACCCTTATCTCAAATCATTAAAATACTAAGATATGAGTCACCTCTCATAAGGGTGAAAATATTTTTCAGTACATTTCGCAGATGAGATAATTAATGAATGACAGCTCTATTTACATAATTTAACAGACTTCTTACCATTAAATAATGCTCAAGAAAGGCAGACTGTAGAACCTTGATCTAACAACAGTCCACGGTTTCTGAGAATTGTGTTGTTTGAGCAAAACAACCAATTTCGTCTGAAATATGTATTTTGAATAAAGTTTGTGGTAACTGTAAATGGTTTGAAAACAACTAAGTTTTTAGATTAAAAGTTTATTTAACATAATAAGCATTTTCTGAATAAAATAATTCCCTATAAAACTATATGTACTGTTTGCAATATAAACAAACACTTTTCATGCCCAACATAATTCTCTGCTAAATGCAACAGTGGCAAACGTCAATTGAATAACTAGAGTGTGGTGTGTCTCTGTGCATGTCTATATACTCCGCATCTCCTCTCTACAGGGGCTGGTGGCTGAGCGAGCATCTAGGTAGCCAGTCTAAATGGTGCGTGTACCTAGATCCTCTGATGGCTGAATATGTATCAAGGTATACAGCGTGGTGGCAGATAGTACGGAAACTAAGATGGAGATAGTGTTTCACGGTTACATCAGAATGTGTTACTGTGCAGGAAGTTATACCAATTTCGTTACTGACACAGTGCAGTGATCAACATTGTGCTTACACAGTGTCGTTCAAAAATATTCACAATTATTTACTATGTTGACATTTTAAAATAAAATTATCATCACTGAAGTATGCTTTGCCAAAAATAGTATCAAGCTATAAAGCCACGTATTTTTAGCGAGCATTGATGATCACAGTGTACAAATAGCTGCAGACATGCGAGTGAAATCAAATTTCTGATCAGATTTTAATGTGTTTATCATTGAATTATTTTGAGCCGTGGCTGCATGAGGTTTCATTACCCTTTAACTTGAGACCCTTTCGACCTCTTGTTCCAATAGTTTGAAAACGAAATAAATTAAAAAAAAGTTAAATTCTTTCCAGAGTGTAATGCACGATTACTGAGCAGTATCATTAATTTTATACAACATACGTGAACGAGTAAAGAAACACTATCTCAATATCCTTTTTTAACAATTGTATATTGAGTCAACGAAACACACAATAATACAGAACTTATTACAGACATTGCCCTCTTTTTATAAAAGGCCAATCATAATCTTTCAATTTGAAAGTCACTTTGAATATTATAATCACATAACAGAGCAATTAAATTAATGATACAAAAATTTAGCCCCCAATTGAGGAACTTACCTATTTAACACAATTTTGAATAACCCCTTCCAGGCACAACTCTTGACTCAAACACATAAGACAGCTGACTCGCCCAACGGTCCAGTTAAACTCGCTGCCAATTTAATGAATCTAAATTACTCTGATTCATATTCTCTATTGTCAAATGGACAATTTCATTTACAAATAGACTCACCATGGACGAAATCCCACGACTCAATGACTAAATTTTTGAGAAGTCGCACTGCCTCTCCCAGAGGTTTTACCTTACGGTGAATTACCCATTGATAAAGAGGCCAAGAGGACACTGATTTCTGCCATTAGACCAGCAGAATGAAAAACTGATGAATCCAAACCTGTGCTGGTCTCTTCTCCGCAGCAAGTGAAATTACTGCTGTAGTCACCTCAAGTAAGCAACAATTCAATAACGGCAAAACTTGCAACACATTCAGCGTCACACGAGGTCCTCACGCCCGATGCCTTTCGTAACATAAGGCACACTCATCACCGTCGAGTTGCTGACACCAAGTGCCGCAGCGCTCACTCTCCTTACTTCCTAGCTGTTACCGCTACCACCGCACCCCTCCCCTAGTCACGGACCGACATCATTTGAAGGCGGGCAGAGAAATCTAGCGGCCGTCTAGACAACCAGTCCGCCATTCAAACGACACAGAGTCTAAAAACTAAGAGAGAATAAACCCCGGGCCCTAGCTCCACAAACGACAAGGGAATAGCCTTAACCCTGAGGCAGAGCCCCAGCTCAATTTAATGCTGTAGTTATATGCAAGCGTATATTTTTATCCCATTGTAACACAATTTTCCTGCATTATTTTGTCCCAATGGTTTCGTAAATGTTTTTTAAACAATTTTAGAAATTTAATTTTTTTACTATGATTTTCTTCACATTTTATGAGAGAATGTTTTATTTTTTGTTGGGAAGTGAGAGGGAAAAGGAAAGGCAGAGTGCAGTGTACATTCACATTTGTCTGTGTTGCATGCACAGCCTAACTTGGCAGACGTGCAACTGATGCATAAAATTTTCAATTTTTTAGAACTAAATTTTTTTACAGGTCCAGCGAATGATGTTAGATTGAGGTTCTACTGTACAATCTAATCTTGAAAAGAAGAAAAAGAAGAAGAAGAAAAAAGCACTGAGTGAGTTCTTACAAGCACTCTTTTAGAACTTTTTTACTGAAAATTGAAAACACTAAATTAATTACTTATTAATTTACATAAAATGGCACACATCTTCAGAACTAAGTATGAGTACATTATTATTATTATTATTATTATTATTATCATTACAGAATGAAACATTAAAAAGTTGCGGTCAGTGAGAAACTTTTTTATTTCTGTAGTTAGATGGGGGATGAATGTGAGATATTTTAATTTTAAAAGTAACACCAGTACAACAGCTTTAACTGTTCTCTTGTAAATAGCATGAAATGTGTTGCATATTAGGTCAATGCACTCGCCCACCAAACCAAGACATCTGATGGGTGTAAGAGGTTCTGTTATCTTTACTGACTGTGAGGTATTGTAATGGTAGGGTATTAAATAACATACTGTCTTCCTTCAGTCAGCAGATTTTTTCGTTTAAACTAGTCCAACAGTGCAGCTGTGTCTTGCGGCCACTTGATTTGTTGTGCCCAGTGACTGATTTCGGAGCAAGAATTTCGTTAATGTGTTTTTTTTGCTAATACAGTGAACCCTCGATAACTCGGACCTCGATGTCCCGGACTTCGGATAACTCGGACAGAATTTCAAAAAACAAAATTAATTTTAATTAATTATTTTTGGTCAAAAATCATAAGAAAATTGTGTCTGCCTCATTTAAATCCATCACGTTTTATTTAAAAACAGTATTAAACTTTAAAAGCAGTTGCTCATCGCTACGTAGCCTTTAATAATCCCACCGTAAAATATGTGGCAAGTTCTGTGTGGTTAAATGTTGCTAGCGAGGCGCACGAGTAGAGATGCAACTCAGCAGGCGCGCGAGTGGAGATGCAACTCAGCAGGCAGACCTCCCTTCTTTATCTTTCCTCCCTCTTCACCGCGCGAGACACACGCACGTGCATCATAAATAAACACTACAGTATGATGCTGATGAATTGGACGGTAACTACAGGTCACAATAGCACCTGAATGGAAATTTATTTTGTTCTGGTATGTGCGATAAATTCAAGATTGCAAAACGATTTGTTCCGGACATAATAAAAAAAATTAAAAGCCATTGATTTGCATTGCAATTTAGGCAAGGTAGTGAGAGGGTTTTATGGCCCTTTAATGACGTCTTACAAGCCGATGAGGGTGAAGTGAGGTGAAAGAACAAGACAACATCCATACCCGAGCAAGGATTCGAACCCAGGGCCTCTCGCACCGTAAACTGGCTCCTAACCCACTACGCTAGAGGCCGGCGCAATATATCGAAAAAATAAAACATGACTTAATAAATTATAAAAAAGGGGAGGGGGCAGAAAGAGGCTTTTGCCCCGGGTCGCACATTCTAGAGGGCCTCGCTTTTGACAAAGTTAAATGGTTAAAATGAATGGGCTTTTATTGAGTACCCTTTAATGTTGATGGTATCTGCGAAATTTATTTTAAAGTGTAAAGTGTGTGTAAAGACGTCACTGATCTATGACGACGCAGCCAAGGTAAGATAGTATGGAGGGAGGCCTACAAGCGCACATTATCACTTCAACCACGGCAGTGACTTCAAGTAAACAAAAAAAAAAAGGAGGAAAGGTAGACTGAGATTTACGTTGCTCCTGGCCTCGTATTCTAACAAAGAATCCCTGGAAAAAAAAACAATTTCTCGTAGGAAACTAGCAGCTGGCTGCAGACACTGTGACATGCTGATGTAGAGCAATTTTTCACGTAAACATCTCGTGAGTTGCGTGTGGTCACGTGCGGTGTTTGTATTACTGTTGCGACTGTACTGGTTGACCTTGACTACTTCTGCTCGCGCTCTACCACCCTAGCTTATCTCTCACACACACACACACACGCATGCACAGACTGTCGTCAGCCAGACGGGAGAAGGGCGTGAGAACTTTTATGTGGTCGAAGGGTGCCTTGGTGCCAGCTTCTAGTACAGATAAAAAAGATCAGCCAGAAGAAGCATAAAAGATAAATAAAAAAGAATCTGCCGGCCCAGGTTGTTTGACATTCTTTCTTTTATAGTTCTCCCGTTACAGCGATAATTTCCCCACTATCCCCTCCTGTAAATTGATACGTACAAAGCAGTACATATTGCCGCTTCTTTTGCTTGTA
>PNEQ01135274.1:0-38244 GCA_003012365.1 Medauroidea extradentata
TTTTGAAATTTTTTTGAAATTTTCGAAATTTTGGAAAATTTTGGTAATTTGACACTCAAGGTCAGGGTCAAGGTTAAAGGTCAAGGTCATCCAACATGGCGGCCGGGGATGTGACGTCACAACATGGCGGGGGGCACCACACTCGGGCGGGCGCCACACACCGAATCCTTGTGCCAGAAGGAACCAAAACATACTACTATTATTAACTTTAAGATATCTTTTATACCAACAGTCTACTACGATCGGTAGGAAAGTGAAAACCACTTAAAACTCTAAGACGAGTGAAGTTCAGGAAAAATCAGTAGATATTCTGCAACTTTAATTCAGCCTCTGTTTGTTAATAAATCTTATATGTTACGTTTGAAAAATAAAGTTAATTATTTCGTGGTAGGCAAAGTACACGGATTTACAGACGTTTCAACTGTTTCTATATTGGTGCGTGTTTTAAAAAAGTTAAATTCTATGTTTTGCTGGATTCATCTTCACCGTTCTCAGCTGTAGTTAATTTACATCAACAAATAGGACAAATAACGGCACAGGTACATCAAATAAAAGTATAGAAATTCACGTATTTTTTTAAATACACATACACTTCACAACCTTAAAAGTGTATTTTAAAATAATCACGTAAAAAACGTACAGTTTGTAAACACTCTCTTTTTTTCTCCTAGGCTGATGGAAGTAGTATGAGATTGGTCTCTGAGAATAAAAACAATATTTGTTTCCGTTATTTACATTTTTAGATCGCAGAACGGTGGGGAAATATTTGCTGGGGAAATTGCAAACGCGAGAGTAATCTCTCGTCGATTAATACAAACGCGGCGGGATTGGAGTTGTTGTTTGCTCGGTGTCACGTGTCTTGGGTCTGCAGCAAGGCTGGCGGGCTATACGGGACCTTGTGGTCACAGCGACCTTCGAAACAACTCTGCGGCCTTGAGAAATCTGCAAGCCGTGTACAAAAAGAAAACTCGTTCGCCTCTGACGGTTTACTGAGTATGGCCAACACACAAAGCTCAATCGTGCATGTTCTCATATTTTATTGTTAAAAATCCGTTATGCAAATGAAAACGCGCAGAGTTAACGGAGTAGAAAATTACAACATACCGTTGACATTAATTCGAGCCACAATTTTGTGACGAGACATTTTCTGCACCCTTTCAATAATTTACTTAAGGAACAACATAAGACAATTTTCTTCTAAAAATAATCGGGGGTGTTTAATTTTTTTGCAGGTGTCAATACACATATTACAAAACAACATTAAGGATGTTCACGTGCCAAAAATGCATAATTTTATATTTTCACGACATAGTGTTCGTTTTATAGACGTTACTCATGACTACATTTGCCACTTGAACATATTTTTTAGCTCTCATAGTTTTTCCATAGCTGCATGTCAAAGTCAGAATTTGCAAGTTACGGGGACATAGAGAATAAAAAAAATACCAAGTGACTTACTCCATTGAAATAATATTATACACTGAAGTAATTTACTATGGGCAATGTACTAAAATATTTAAAAACACACAATTAAGTCCTTTCGGCTTTTTTTAAAAATTGCCATAAATAAAGGAAATTTTAATTTTTCAGATTTTTTAAAAAGCACGACGGAATTTTATTGATTTTTTTTTTTACTTTTGGCATATGGCCTATGATATCCACTTTCAGTGTAAATTATTTCATTCGAGTAAGTTAGTTTTTGTTATTTGTATGTTTTCATAACTTGCAAATTTTAACTTTGACATGCCGCATGAGAAGACTATGAGAGCGAAACATTTTTTTTAGAAGCGTAAAACGTAGTCACAAGTAATGTCTATAAAATGAACACTATTTCGTTTAAATATAACATATGAATGTTTGTCACGTGATCACCCTTAATCGTCCTTTGCAAGGCAATCAACGCATTGAACTAGGAGTTAACTTGAGAAATGCCATATTTCATTGACTACCTCTGTACAAAATTGTAACACCCACAACTAATTTCGTTAAAAAATTTATTTATGTTGTTTTTTAAATGTCATATTTAGTTGGTTTCAATGCCTTATGTTCACATCTTCAACTCTGACGGATGTTTCAACCGTCTTTTTTCTAGGTGTTCTATTGGATAACCACAGGCGCATGGTGTCACAACAACCTCATTCTGATTGGTGCAGTCAAATGAGAGATGTGTCTGAACAAAGACTCTCTGCATGTAACCATGTTATAAGTCATATAGTTACAAGTTTATAATTGCGTCCTAAAAATAAATGCTGGTTTAAAGGTTAGAGTCATAGAAACCTAAATTAACCTAATTTTTTTATAAAGGTTACGTTTATGTGCATGAGGCATAAAATCGATGGAGCGCTTAAGTCTACTTGCAGGCGAATGTAATACATTAGCACCTCTACGCACAAATCACTCAACATTTGCATGAAGTGCTTTGCCGTTTTCTTTTCCTCCTATGTGACTTGGAACGGTCAACATATCATCATATGAGTGGGAAGTATGGTTGAAAGTACAAAACATGTATCTACTTTCGTGTTTTTTTATATCAGGTTGGTACTTTCTCAGGTATAGCAATCTAACAAAGCCATTTTTAGCCGTTTAGAGGATCCTGAAAACCATGTTTCTAATAAGCATTTTGAATTTTTAAACTTTGAGCGACATTAGTCTGAAGTATGTGTCCTTTATTACGTATAAATTTAATGCACGTTGTAGGTTGTTTCGTAAAAAAAAAAAAAAGAATAATAGCAACTCTATGCAAAGTGAGATTATCTGTATGAATTTTTCAAGTGCATACTTTTTACATGTATATAATAACAGTGCATGTTCATGATCTCAGCATTTCTTTTCTGTTTATTTATGAATCCATTTAAACATCACAAATACAGTACATCGACAAGTTTGAAATTTAGTCGTGGAACCCCGCAAACTTTTATACAAATACATTTATACACACAAGGAAATTCACAGTTAAATATAATATGACATAAATGATTGTAACAAAAATGTTCTAGACGATTGTAGATGTTATACTTTTCACTACGTTTATACGCTGGTCAGTAGCTTAATGTGTCGCGTATAAAGTTTATAACTAAAGTATATTCTATTGGGCAGAAGTAAATTCACATCACATTAAAGAAGAAAGTCCATCCCAACTCGAACGGAAGACATCAGCTCACTGTCCTGACAGTTCTTCTAGATTGGTGGTTGGAACATCTGGCAGTGAATCTAGCTCAACGGTAATTAAGTAACTTATGTGTGAATTGTACGTCCTCTTAGTTTGAACACAGGTCACGAACACTACATTTAATTCTAAACCCAATCAAGTAAAATGTGACAGATGTTACAGTACTTGACATATATACATATCAGAATGAAAATCATAATTTTTTACCTACGTTTTATTATTATTATAAATTATCCTTTGAAATTCATCTATTTGTGCAAAATACAAAATTCTTTTTATCAGAACTTCTCATAACGTAATTGATAATTGAAATTCGAATTTAAATATAGAAAAACAACTATTTTGAAAAAAAAAAATTAACTTTATGTAACACCAGTAAAGTAGACACGTATATTAAAAATGCGTATTAAGCAGCGAAATAGTATTGCACCACAAACAAAGATTTGCTTATTTACGCGACAACTGTTTTGTTACTTTAAAAATTTTGTTTAGCGATTAACATATTTGTCAGAAAACATTACACATATTAGTTTTGTTATTTGCGTGTACTTACCGGGGTGTTGCACTCTATGAAATTAATTTTAAAACTGGGCAAGTTTAAAGAAGTGTCATCAGAATACGTAAAATACAAAATGCATACAATCCAACAATGTCCGAGATATTTGCGAAAGTAGATGTTGTTGGTTAGCAGCGCGTGCCCTTTGCTGTTTCAGCAAGATTTTGCCGAGAAAATAAAACTCACGTTTGTTTTATTTGCGTCGGTTTAATTTAAATAAGAACGGCCGGATGACGGAATTCTTCTGGGGACATAAACCCGCCAGAGGGCCGTAAACCAACGTCATCAACCTGAAAGTTCATCCAGGCGTGGTTGGTGAGGTGGTGGGGTGGTGGGTGGCATGGCAAGTCTTCCACTGTAATCCTGGGAATTGGGGTTTCTTTAGGTCGAGGGGTGAGAGGGCTAGGAAGAGCAGGGATGCTGGTTTTTACTTCTGCACTGCTGTCCCTTCAACCGAGGGTAGAAGTCGTGCCTACCCTGCGACCCTACAAACTTTCAGACCTGCCACTGAGGCCAGTTGTAGGACAAGGGGAGAGGACAGAGTTCTGATTGTGCACCTTGTGGCTATTGTCTCCGGGCACTGCCTTCCTTCCCTTGCGATTCGCGATCACGGGAACGACACAGAGTCCGTAATTTATTAAGGTTGCCGCCTGAGCGGATGCATTTTGCGCGTTTAGGGGCCTAGAAACACGGAAATGATGAGGACGACACACTGCACGTCGAGTCTCTTGGTGAAAGTCACTGAATTGACGCGCAGTCTTCTCGCCGACAGCTCGTCTATGTGAGACATTCGACGATGATCCTATCATCTTACGAAGAAATATTGAAGATCAAGCTGAATTTTACATCCCTATACCTTTATAATGAATCTGCACCAAGATTTTCACACCTAAAGAGACTGTTGAACTCCCATTTTCGCCATTTCAGACAGCGAAAAAATGAGCTTGAAAGATTGCTGAAGGATCTGAAAGGGTTATACACACGCGTAGGGAATATTGAATGTTGTTTCTAACCATAAATCACTCACGAACGCTGAATACTTTTCGAATAATCTTATGTCGGCTGAATGTCTGCACTCCGTTCGGTGACCTGATAAGGCGGTGTCCTATACAGCATTAAAGGCGGGTTCACAACCACACGTAAAAAAAAAAAACTATTTTCCGCTGTATGCTTAACCCAACGTTATCGCGTATGCGATTAGATTTGTGGCAAGCCTTCCACTATGTTTTGATCCTTATGCTTCAAGACGAATCAGTAGCTCCAATGCGGTTGTACGTCTTTACATATATACACATGAACGTACATGCATACACACTTTTCAAACGTATTGCTTTTCTTTAAATAAGGGGTGAAATAACGTGTAGTTATACTGATATTTGCATTGCGATACCAAAAAAATAAACGTTTTTTTTCCTAAAGGAAATTTTTATTGGCCCTCATTAATCTCAGATAATGTTTTAATTAATGTATCTTAGAATAAAAAGAAATACACATAGTATTACAATTGTTAGACTTTTTTCGATAACAAAACCTCGTTTGGTTATTCTTGAAGAATATCCGAAATATTGTGTCATGGTTGATGTGCAGAATTGATACTGTTAATATGTTTTGGCGTGAGTGATAGATTTTGTATCTTGAATGTCTTAAGGGCGCCGACTACTATGCGTTTAAATTGAAATATGTTCGTAAATACGTTGTTTTATGAAACTGTTCTCCATGTGTCCATTGTGCCAATGTACGAATAGGAAATACACTTCAAACGATGACGGAATCGTAGTTTCAAAACATCACGTCAATTATAAATAATATTTCGGAGCCATTAAAATGGTGAAAAACAGTTTTTCAATAATTTATATATGAAAATACTATCCACGGGATTCGTACGAAACTACTATAGCAACATGGAATGGACATTGCTTAAAAACTTTCCACCAATAAAAAGATATGGTCACCACTAAAAGTGTCAGGCAAGTGATCTACTATACCACAGCATTCCGTTTGATTATCTTATTGTAGAGGTGATACCGCAACAGATGAGCATGCCAACATCGTCCTTGGCGTTGTGCCTCACTCACACAAACACAAAGTCCAGGTGGGCCATGATCTTTCATTTATTTCAAACAATTGCAAATAACTAGAATATTTGTTAGCCAAATCCTTAAAAAAATTTGAGACTGTGTAGTCATACAATGCAAAATTTTGCCAGAGCGTTTTTAAAAATGAATGCACCGTTTGCTAGCAAAAATTATTTTGCTTCATTTTGGCTTATTTTGGCAACAAAATATGTGATATTTCAGGGGCAAAAAATCTAAAAATCCGTTTGGTGTATTGCAACAGAAAAATTCATGTACAAACGATGATATATATATATATATATATATATATATATATATATATATATATATATATATATATATATATATAAGTGTTGAAACTGTATGAATGAACTTTAGATGTATGTATTATTTTGCGTTAAAAAAATATTTTAGAAACCACTGCAAAACTAAAGAGTGAGGCCTTAAGTAAGTTCTTTTTCTTAGCCATGCTATTTGTTACATCGCCAATAAATACCGTACTATTCGGGAGAAAAAGTAACATAATTTACGTTAACACGTTCATTGCACGAACGTAGTCAATAACATAAAGGGAGCGACTCGAAACGGCTTTTCGCCAAACTACAGCCGACAACATCAGCGTCGTGCATAATGCGACGAGGTCGCTCGACACCGAGAAACCTTACCCGGTCGAAACGTGAAAGCATTCGTCTGTTCACGTCATGTTCGCTACAAGCACCCCATCCTAAACAGTACCGTGTTCATTCGATCTGCCCTCCCCTTCACTATTCATCCTCATACTCCTCCAACCCTCTTCTATCGAAACCTCCCCGACGCAGCGTCCTTGTACCTCTGTTGTCGTCGGTTAATTATTAATAACTCTATCTTCTCTCTTCGGGAGCGGTTTCCGAACGAAGAATGTGGCGACATCTGTTAGGTACGGGAATACAGAATTTCTCACGTCTAGTTATATTCCTTGTATCTGGAACCTCCGCTTCTGGGATAACTCTGGCGTGAATGCCTTACGTGCACACCTGCAGCTCTGCCTCGTCAATTATTTGATGTTTCTATTACTCTCATCATCTTGGAATTATACTAGCTAATTATAGACGTGTGATGTCGCTGTAGCCTTCACCTAATAGACAGTCTAAAAAGTAACACCTTTACATAAATACACGCTGCTATAGGCGGTTCGGGATAAAGTGAGCACGCAAAACAGCCCTGCTAAATATTTCTATTTTCAGCGAATTCGTATCTTTCCGCGCGTAACGGCTAACTAAGGGAAATACCTAACCCCTCTGGACACTTCACTTGATGTTTGCGCGTGTAAGATAAATTGTGCAGTCGGTAGGTACCAACACAGTTCGACAAAAAAAAAGTTTATTATTCATATAAGACACAGATATGTCGAATTCAGTTGATTTTATTTCAGTATTGTTGGATTTAAAAAGAAAAATACACGGAACTATATTCTGCAATTCTCTGCCAACCGTACAACAAGTAAGGTAACTGTTGTTACTGTTAAACCATATGCAGTAACAGGTAGTTTTTTATTTCAAATGTTAAATCTTTAGTGCTCACTTTATCCCGAACGACCTACAATAACCACGAAGCAGAACTGCAGATGTGTACATAAACCAAACAAAGCAGTGCAAATATATTTTCGCGAAAATGAGGAGACCCTACTTGTGACAAATCACCATAAAACTTAACAAATTAACCTGCTGGTAATTATGTGTAAATATGCTTATTGTGAATGGTAGTTCCAATGCTGTCTTGGAATTACAAACAAAAATCTATACTCCTAGCCGCGGACGGAACCCATTGCAATTCGGTCCTATTTATCAAGCCATAAAGCCAAACTGTTTTCATAAAGCGGCTACGTTGCATTCACACACACGCAGTCAACATGTTTTACTTTTATTACGATTAAATAATATGTTTTACCAATCTAAATAACTTTTGTGTACTTATAAACCGTGCTACTCCGTGCATTTATTTGTATAATTTTTTGTATGTTTGTTCCTTTTCGCAAATGTGAAACAATTGTTTTTACGATAGTTAAATTTTCGCTCTCGTAATACCCAGTGAAGATTATTAAGTTGTGGAATTAATAATGAATTGCTATTTTGAATGCTTATAAACTGAAACGGAACATTTTTTTAAAATTCATTTTGGCGTGTTACGTCTGCGAGGTCAGTAAACTTGATCTATAGGCGGCAAATTACACATTACGACGAGATCTACAGGCCATGTCACAATGACCTCTCTGGGCTGTGTTCGAAAACGTTTCTCCGCGAGTAAACCTCTAGAGTAGAAATCTTACTCGCTCTGGTGACGTCCAAAAAGTTTCAAATAACGACTCTGATCATCTAGTAAAAGTAAACATTTTACACAACCTTTTTGGGAAAGTAACGGAGATTAAAGCTTAAAATGGCAAAAGGTCAAATCGGTTTAAATAAACTCAGATACAATTTGCAGGTGCTGGTTACAGACACGGGTAGAAAGATGCAGATGACGGGTGATAAGATTCTTAATTTTTGTTTAGACGTTGTGTTTTAATACTTACTCTGTTGTGTATTTTTATACTCATGTTTGCGAGGTTTTTTTTTTAAATTGAGGTTTGGGTTATATAAGTAAAACGGATAAATGTAGCTTGCCATGAAAGAGTTGTGTATTGTTACAAATGTTCCAGTAAACATATAATTTACCTTATATTTACACTTTGTCGTTAAAAATAATATTTCCTCTAGCGTTGCTCGATGATTACTGTAGCTCAATTTATTACACTTTCAGAGTAAGGTTCTGTAACACAGCGCCGATAATTGAAGCAGTTACCAATAGTTTTCTATCACAGCCTTAAATTAAAATGATGACCCCTGACACTGAAATATCTTTAACAAGGCCCACGCACTATCCATCATAAAAAAAGCCCCAAGACGTTTACGAAAAGTCACTTGGTTATACTCAGTACATGCTTGCGATCAAAAATTGAGTCGAACTAGTTACTGACATGCGTTCGTCTACAACCTGGCTCAGCTGTGTTGAATGGGCATTCTGGCAACGTGACTGACGAAACCTAGCTAACTATAGTAGGTTACACTTCGTAAACGCCTCTAAACACTTCCACGCAGTTAAAGAATTGGCCTCTGGCATATAATATGCATAACTTAAAGACTAGAAGGCTCTTGACAAATCGATACACTTTCTTAATATTTGGGTTGCTTTTCGTGACCTCTTTCTAGGAGAATATAGAATAATTACAACGAACTGTGACGTAAATATTAGGGCGAATGGTTTGAGGACTTTGATGTAGGAGTAGAGACAGCTTACGTCATTAGTTCATTAAAAAGTTGTTTATTACTATAATAACGTGTATGTTTGGAGTTTTATAATGAGGGTTTTCTGGTCACAACTTTAATTTACCAGTGCTTACAAGGACAGCTGACGATACGTAAAAACAATTCCGTCATACTGGTACTTGATTCAAATTTTAACATTATATTTTTAAAAAATGTAAGTACAGTAATTTAACAATTTTACAAATGAGATGAATACACAAATTCCAGTGGTAAGTATAGTACAATAAACAATTAGTTGTAGAAATACATTTTTCACATGAAATGTGTAGACTACTACAACAGCGTTTAACCGGAATGGAATCGTTTGTATATAATATATGCATATTACAAATATTACTGACACGTTCTGAACTAACAAGACTAACATTTTGAAAGTTAATTTGACTACCTCTAAAAGTCAACATTAACTTTTAAAAATAAATGTGTTTCTGATATCGAGAGAAGAAATTTAGAATATAGCAACGAAATTCCAGGAAATCTTTTAAGAACATAGCAGGTTTCATGTTCAAAGTTGTATTTATTTGAAGTAATTAGTAACAGTAGATGACTGCCAGAGGATGCCTACAGCTTATAATATTGTGTACTTCAAAAGGCCTAACTCTTGAAAGAGTAATTAAAGAACGGACGCGCAGACCAAAGAAAGACTGCAAAACCTCGGAACTCTACCGTTCTGTGAGTTGCCTAAGACTCCTTCTGCGGGAAGTTCGAGACGTTGCGAGGATATTTTCATTACATTACTTCCGAGCGAAATAATTGCCGTAAGCAGAGGAGACTCAGTGGCGTGTGAAGTAATATAACGCGAATAATTTTTTCCCGGCGGAAGAAAGTTGCGCTGAGAGGTAATTCTGAAAGGAAACAATAGGAAAATGTTCCGGGAAGCTTCGGAGTTTTAAATACTGGAATCAAGAAGCGAGATAATGATTTTAACAAAGAGATGGGGAACGCGAGACGAGGCACAATAGAAAGTCGAGCAGGAAAGGAAAAAATATCGCTTCCAGGGCGGTACGGGATCGGTGAAGAGAAAGCCGGAGAGGAAGGAACTAGAGACAGAATAAAAAAAAAGAGAAACTTGTAAATCGCTGATGGCGTAGCGAAACAAGGTTCACTCGCGATAGGTAACAAAGAAAATTTGAGGCTGAATGAGTTGCAGGGGTCGCGGAGAAAAGTTCGCGTCTCCAGCGACATCAGAAGATGTGATATTTGAGAGGCTGCACTGGACCATGAAGAAGATGAGAGGGGAGGGGAAAGTTGTCGGCTCGTTAGCTATGCGGAACGTGTCTGCGATTCATTCCTGTCTCACCCCCTTGCTCCCGTCCCCCGTTCATCACTTCTCTTTTAGCGAGTCGGCTCCGCCGGTCTGGAAGTTTGGGTTGGACCCCTAGCGCGCGTTGATCGTCGACCCGCGAAGCAGGACGTCATCGGCGCGCGATGCGCCAACAGAATGGAAGTGCCGTCTAGTGGAGAGGGGAGGACGGGGTTAGTCGGGAAGTTCAGCCCCCGCGGAACTTTGCGTCTTGGCCTGGCACACCCAATAAAATTTACCATGCGAAATTCGTGAAGACGCAGAGGAGTCGACTCATTTGTGTTTTCATTGTTCCGTTGCCAAGTTTCTCTCCCCATGCGAGATGGTGTTACAAGTGCTGAGATGCAGGGAATAAGCTTTGGTAATGTAGGTTTCTTTAGATGGAGACGTGAACATAAGACCTCAGCCTGGTGACAGTATGTTTGTGTGAGTGAGGCACGGCGCCAATTGCGATGTTGACCGGCTCATCTGGCGCTGTATCGCCTCTAGCGTAATACATTGGCTGTTTCCTAATAGTGCCTTGAAGAATTCTTTGCACCCTCGCGTCCTTAAAAAGTGCATCATGAAGGATGAGGTAATTTTTTATTCGTGTCCGAATTCTTCCGAGGATCCAAGATGCACCCTTCCACATATTCTTGGCTCAAGGATGCGTGGCACACATCCTTACTCCCTTGAGATAGCCATTTGTTTGAATTAGGGATTCTGAAAGTATGTTTATGTACAAATGTTCCCTTACTACGAAGGACACATTGCTGTGAAGGCTGCGAGGGTTCAGGGATCCGAGGAGTAATCCTATGAATTCGTAAACAGACACTGAAACGGCGTGCAGTGGTATCGTAGACCACTTGCCCGACTGACACTTTCAGTGGTGAACCAATCTTTTCATCGATGGAAAGTTTTAAGCAAAGTCCTCTACAACTTTCTGTCGTAGTTTCACGGAAATCCCGTGAGTAGTTCTTAGATATAACAGATTTAAATACAATTTTTAGTTATTTTGAGGGGCTCCGAAATAATCTTTCTAATTAACGTGATATTTTCAAACTGCTTCTCCACCATATCTCCACCAGCTCGCATTATAAACCATTTTAGAAGTTCCTTAAAAAGAAAGTTCCAAACACGCTGCAATGTTAAGTATTAACCTTGAAGCTGACAAAGTTGATATGCTGACATACTTCCGGGGGTCATGTCATTAAAATGACCTCTCAACATTCTACTGACTTGGCTGTTAAGAATTGCTGCATTTGTTTAAATTGTCAGATAACTTATTCTTATTTAGTTTAGTAGCACACTAACATGGAATACTTGCGTCTGTTGAAAATAAGAGTTCCAAAGGGTAAGACTTTCAGACACACTCGCCAGCTGTAGGCAATAAAGTATTGCTACGAAAATATATGCGCAGACTTCTTAAATTTTACATTGTTCTCCCGAAACACTGTAACGACAAGACTTGTTTAGGAAATAATTAATACCTATCTATATTTATCGTCGTGATCATACACGAGAAATATCTGAAATATTATCACATTTATGTGCTATAATAATGATATTTTTGAACATATTCTCGTGTAATACTTTTATGCGAGTCTCTGTCCCTGAGCATAAACTTCTAAACCTTCTCCCCCGCAGGATATACGAAGACCCGGGTACAAGTTTTTTGAACCTATCCTGGGAGGGAACGCAGCCCGCAGAACTTTTGTTTTGTATTTTCAGCAACATTTTCCCTGACAGAGGAAGAGTTCGTGTGAACCGTGAAGGAGAAGTGAGGCGGGTGAGAGGTGCAGAGCGAAAGAAATGTGGGATAGGAAAAGAAATGGGGAGGAAACTGAAGGTGTTCGCAAACCGTAAGCTTCCCTTTGCAGCCACGAGCACATATATACGCTTTCTCGCCGCGTACGCGATAGAACAAGACAGACCGTTATGACTCCTACTAAATTTTATTTCCTGTCTGACAGAAGACACGGCCTTGTGGTGTTGTGGTTGGGGGGGGGGGGGAACAAAGAGACAAGACAGAAGTCCTACCCGGCGGACTCTTTCTCTTCCCCGCAAATACCTTTCTTTTCTTCTTATTTTTGACATCCCCAGTCAGCTTTCTCGCACGTCTCTTTCCTTCACTTGTTTCTTTTTATTTTGTTCCTTTATCGCGTATGTGTCGGGAGATGTCACTGGCCACACTGTATGTAGGACAACAGGAAGAATAACGTCCATTCTCAGCTCACCTTGTTTCAGAGCTCAACAAACGAGGAGTCAATGCAATATAAGGTCCCCAGTAGGTGCCTTCATAGTCACGGGAATAGGTTTACTTTCATAATTATCATGTATCAACTGCACGGTTCAGAACTCAAACTGCAATCGTTAACTTACAAGATAAACGCATTATCGACCGTCGCATAGTGACGTCAGGAAATGTTTACCTCACACCTGCAAAACTGAAATTAGTATTCGAATATCTATTGAATTGGTTTTCACAAATAAAAAACTTTAACGCATATACACGCATAAAAATACTTGCCTTTAATTCACCAACTGTATAGTATTTACCGTTTTTTTTTTTAGACGTAGCGATTAAATTTAAGTAGCAATTTTTAAGTGATATGTGTCAGCAGATTTGCCGACCTAAGAGTGCAAGGGGATTTCAGTTCTAATTCTATGAACGACGTATACAGTTTATGGCTTTTTGACAGCTTAAAGACCATTGACACATCACTTCGAAAACATACGTGACCAATTATGATATAGAGTCTTCCCAATTTTTCGCTGTAAAATGAACTGCTTTTGCATTAAAAACGTGTTAAATGAGCGCATAGGGCAAAGAAGGTCGTGTTTACAGTTAAAAAAAATCTGTACTGATACAAAAAGGTTTTTTTGGAAACCAGTTTCCAAAAAAGTTTTCTGTAACACTACGAAAACATTTTGTAAAATTTACAAATTTCTTTGTATATTTACAAACATTTCTGTAAATCTACAAACAAATTTTGTATATTTACAGGTAATATCTGGTACATTTTACAATAATTGTTTGTAGTGTTATGAACATTTTTTTTGGAAACTAGTTTCCAAAAAAAATTTTGTGAAAGTACGAAATGTTTTGTAAAATGTGAAAAGTCTCGTAGGTTTATTTTGTTTCAATTCGAAAAATCTGCTCATTAGCATTATTTTATTAGTTCCCAGAGTTGTTTACGATATTTGTAACCCCTTTAAAAGGTTTCTGACATCTTACTTTTATTATCTGACTGATAATGTTCTGATATTACGTTACAAGAATATCCTTGTAAATGTACACATTTTTTTACTGTGTACCAAATTCAAGATCTTATATAAAAACCACACAGTCCTTTGACATCTTTGTTAAATGCTCCCAATGCCCATCAATATTTGTACACAATGAATATCATTCATGGCAAATACGTACACCGATGAACAATTTTGGAATAGTTAAAGTTTCGTGAGATGGTGTATGCACATAAGACGTATTAAGGAGCAGTCTCACAGCTTCTCATGTGGGATATACAGTACAAAAAAACATCGTGGATGCTGTGACATTCACAATGCATGCACAAACGATAAACTAATGATTGACATCCATACAGAGGCATCAGCCGCATGTACAACTGGCGAAGTTTGAGAGAGAATAGGCTAAAAACGTTAAGAAGGTCAGATTGAAATAGCACCTATACTCCATCCATTCTAAGGTTGCAGCTAATTTGATCAAGTGAATGACAGTAAAATTTTTGCACAGCAAAAGTTCCATTTGAAATATTGAAAAATACAAGGTAACTGTGCTACGGTACAATCACAATGTGAGGAATCAAGATACAACTCAATTGCTTTGATTTATTTCTTTAGCAATTTTTATTTCTGCTGCAACCTTAGAGTGGACAGAGTATAGCTACCAGTGTCACGTGTCGTCCAGAACTCACGGTTTGTTTCTTATCCAAGCAAAGACCGTATGAAGTTATCTACGTATAACGGATCGGTTCTGTATCATAGCGACGAACTAAAATAAAATAATGACAGATTGGTTGTCATATGTGCATAAACACAGTTAGCTGTATGTATCCATAGTATTTTAAAATAGAGACCGCAGTCAGGTGTGGTTACCGCTCCGAATGGAATTTTTGCACAGCGGAGCACGTCTACTTCTACAGAGAATATTGCTTCTTTTACAGAACAAATGGTTTCTTCTACAAAATAGATTGTTCCTTCCACTGTTGACATTGTAGTAGGACCTTTACTTACAGCAAGTCAAAATTGAAATAAACCTGACTGCTGTCTCCGAGTTAACAGAATTTTGTTACCTACAGCAACGCTTGTATGTTTAAAACTTTCATGGCTTGTTCGGCCACGTTATTTGTTGTCTGTCCATTTAATATTACCTTTTTAGCTGCTTTCATGAAGAATATTAATGAAAATAATTTTGGTTGCAGAAACTACGTGAAGAACGCCATGGAGCAATACAAGACAATTAGTTTTACATACCGGAAGTTAACGATACGCGTAGGCATGCACGAGTTCATCCTATACGATGAAGTAAATTTTTCTACAATATGGTAGTATTATGTACGAAAGTGAGAAAAAAATTGTGCAATAAATACCACGCTCAATAATTTCTTCAGTACCGCCACTCTAGTTTTCATGTGAATCCATTTTTTTTTTTTCGTACTGGCCCGTAGGTGTTTATGATAAAATGTGTATCACCGTTAAGCACAACAAAAATATTATTGCTCATATAAAGTGTAAGTGATGCTCAATTTTTACACAAAATATAATTTGAATTCCATAATATGAGACATGCGTCTGCCACAAAGTAGTCTATGGAACTTAAGCCAAGAAAACTTTCTTACGACAAATATTTTCATATATGGTTATAGCGAGAATATTTACAAGTGTTGGTTTGTTCACAACAACCGTTAATACAATTCTAATTATACGTGGTAAGTCCGGGGGAGAAACTTTTTCCTTTCTTACTTACATAATATACAATTAACTAGCGTAGTACTGTATTAACTTATAAAGCCACTGTTGGCTAATTTTCCAATGTTTGCATACAGCATAACTGCAAGATTATTAACATGTTTGTTGATTTCACAAAGTAGTTGTGAGAAATAATTAATCTTTCTTGAATCAATAAACATGCATAGAGTCTCCATGCATTATGGATCCGCAGAGCACAACCCAGGTAACAACTTCGTGTAAATCACTGACGTGCGGTGATGTGGTAAGTTTACAGTAATTTCCCAAAGTATTTTGATTTGGTTTTTTGACATTTCTTAGACATACTTTCCAATTTTTTTTTTAAAACTCAGTGAGCAACTAAGACACGATGTTTTAAATCGGTTTTCCAGCCTTTAACTTTGTGTCTCAATAGCTCAAGTCCAACATTTGACAGTTCTTTATGCCTTAATGCCTCACGACAGTCCCATACATAAAGGTTTCAAGAAATAATACACAAGAATAGAACATCTTAGTTAAGCATCCACATCTCAGATTACATGGAAATAAATCTAAAAGGAGAAAAAAACTGCGTAACTTAAACCTCCTGCCATTTGCCTAGATGAGGACATAATCGAAATCATTAGTAATTAGTCATTTAATATTTTCAACGAAGAACGCTGTTAATTATTTAGTATGCAGCTGGGATCGTTTCTTTCTAAAATATAAGTACCTAATTACTAAAATTCTCATCATTTTACCCTCTTAAATAAGGTCACCTAGCCAGTAAGAATACTTAAAGTACAATTTGGAACATATATTCAGAAATGTTTTACGTTTACGTACTTACAAGAAACTGAGTGAGGTTGGTTTGCATTGGAAACACACTTGACTTGCGTTAGGGAGGTTCTATATTCGATTCCCGGTTCAAACATCCTGATAACGGTTTTTCACGATTATCCTAAATCGGTCCGGGCGAACCCTTTGGATTATTCATTAACATAGACCATGGCCGATTCTCATAAATTCATTAAATTTTCACATTCCTCAGCGTACTTAGTCTTAACGCAACAAGTTTGAAGAAATACAAGCCGACAATTTTTGGTTGTAAAATGAACCTGAGATGTACATACGGTAAACATTTTATCGCGTTGTGACATACATTACATTAGGTAAATATAAAATGTATGAGAATTATCAAAATTTATACTGAAACAAAACAAAAAATCAGACATTTCGATGACACGTGCGTAACCCTAGAACCTCATAGGTGCAAATGTCAGACCATTCGCCTTCCACCGAGACGATCCGGGTTTGATTCCCGGCAGGGGCGGTACCTGGATTTTCGCATAAGCGGGAATCGTGCATGACGATGCTGCTGGTCGATAGGTTTTCTCAGGCATCTCCTGTTTATCCAGCCATTTCATTCCGGCACTGCTCCATACACATCTCATGTCACCTCTCCCCAGCGCTAAAAACCTCGATGATGAGCGCTGACCAAAATCTCTCATTCACCCTCATGATAACAATTAATCTGAACGCAACTTTGATCGAAGTGTAATGGGTAAATATGTAAGATAACGATTTATTCTTATTGATTATAAATTACGTTATTTCATCTACAGTTATGCTAATGTGATAAAGTGCAACGACATATCGTCCGTTAGCATACCGCAATCCGAAAATAAAAAAATATGTTAGAGTTGACCACGTGTACTCTTAAGTCGAATTAATATTCAAATATTTTACATTTTTACAGTAATTAATTTTTAAATCATAAACAGAAGCCGATATCGTAAAATCGTCCCGTACCATTGTTATAACTGATGTTGACTACGTACTCTGAACTTGCCGAGACAAAATATAATTATGGTGGCTAGTTAGTAATTAACAAAATTTCCTTTTTAATTAATAAAATAACAAATAAATTTGTACCATTTGTCTCGAAAAATTATGTTCCTTAGTAAAACGAATTTGCAACCAAGTTACAAAGCAATTTCATGATATTGGCCCGTGTCTGCGTTTTAAAGAAATACTTCTCTCGAAAACCAAAAAACTCGGATCCGTGTCCGTTATAACAGCTTGACCGCTTGGCTCAGTGGTAGCCGACCTCCCGTAGCTTAGTTGGTTGAGCGACTGACTTCGATACGAGAGGTTCTGGGTTCGATTCCCAGGTTTGGCTGGGTGTAAAATTTGTGCTTGTTCAATTTGTCTCAAAAAATTGTCTCTGTACAATTGTCTCACGACATTTACTCGGGGTTGCTCAAATAAGTCACATTAATGGGGGGAGTGCTCGGTGCAGTGATGATGCGGAAGATACTGTCTCGCCACTGCACCAAACACTAAAAAAAAAAGTGGTTAGCGTTCTTGGCCGGTGAATGCAAGGGTTCTGGGTTCGAATCCCGACCGGGGAAGGAACATTTAGTTACCTTCCCGGATTCAAGAAGACAGTGGCGAACCACCGCTGGTTTCACCCTCGCCTAGTTGCGCCTTATGTTTTTCCCCCTGAAATTTAAACCACTTTCGGAGCTGTACATTCTTCACCTTCATCAATTTTTTATAATTTTTAATAAATGCACCGAGCGTGGTGGCGCAACGGCAATAAGTTAGACTCACGTTTAGGAAGATCCGTGTTCGTTCCCCGGCGCCAGGAATCATGCTTCCGGTTTCAATTACTTCCGAAACTCGCTCCAGTAGAATTCCGGAATGATTCTCGTACAAAAGCCATGGCCGAACCTGTTCTCAATACCTGTCGTCTTAATACGTGTGTTACCGTTCTCTACTGACCTCGCCGTTGAAGCTTACTTCTTTAAAACTGTTCCAACAATAAATAGCTAAAGATCACGCGTAATCTTGAACATTCATTTTTCGCATAAATGTCAGCAAAATTTTACAGTTATGAGGGCACTACTTTTTAAGTATTGTAATTGTTTCATTCTTTGTCAGTTGACATTTTTAGTACTAAAATGCACCTGAGACGTCTGTTCCACCAAACGTATTATACATTTTTCTTGCATTGTGACACACATTACAAAATATCGACAAAAATTGACAATAAGTTGCTGTTACTGAAGTTATATGAAAGCGAGTATATCTAAGTGAAAGGTATCACATCCCGAATGCCGACTTCTGACTGTGTGCTCGTAGATGTAGTACGTCGAGTCCTGAAAGACGATATGAAAATAAGTCCCTATGTGCACGTAGGCGGGCTAAACTGGAACATCCCGAGAAAACCCTCCGGCCGACGCCGAAATTCGCCACGTTTTCCACGTGCGGGAAATCGGGAGTCGATCCACTCGGGAATCTGAAACCTGTGTGCTGTTGTGGGAGGCGAGCGCTGTTAGTTCTGTAGACCTGACTTGGGAGTTATTGATCCTCTTACAAAAAAATAATAAAATTAGCTCAGCCAGTTTCCCCATAATAGCATTTCAAAGTCAAAATTTGAGTGTTTTAGTTCATACACCCCCTGAAAACCAATTAACGTAATGAAACGAAATAATATACACTGAAAGAACATGCCACGGACTAGGGCTTCAAGTATAAAAATACCCAATACAAATTTTTTTGTATTTAAAAAAAAATTAAATAATTATTCGGAAATGTTAAAAAAATATAAAACAGAGTTTGAATGGTTTTTTATATACTTAAAGCCCTAGTTCGTGACACGTTAGTTGCTCAAACGCAACGGAGTTATAAGGGCGACCTTGAAGCGTGCATCGAATGCCGCATTGCAACAACGAGCCAATGGTTTAAGTTTCCCGACTGCCAATTTTTACTACAGGAGTTCTGTGCACGATTCTGTCTGACTTTCGCATACTTTTAAAGTATGACAGTTTTAAAATGCATTTTTTTATCGTCTATGTTTAAGATCTTAGAAATTGTTTTTTTTTTTTTTTTTTTTTTTTTAGAGAGCTTAACAATGACTTTCTTCCCTTGTCCGAAGTAAATTGGCACACGTGGAATAGCTTTGTAAAAAAGGGTAATCCTCAGCATAGTACAACGCATTTGAATCACGCGGCAGTCGCCGATTCAGAGTGTGTCAGATAGGGAGAGTGAATGAAAGAGTGGCGCACGTTTTCAAAGGCTCATTTACGCTCGGGCAGGTTGGTGGGCGTCGCGCATCATTCCGCGCGGTCCCCCAGAAGTCCCGCGCCTCGTGAAATATACGGTCGCCGTGTGACGCTATTTCACGCATCGCGCCCTTCTCTTCGGTTAGAGGTTCGTGGTTGCAGAGGAGAGGGGAGGAGCTGGTGAGAAAAATGTGGCGTAGGCGAGTGTTCCTCGCGGAGTCATTATTCTCAGTCGGGAGCAGGTACCTCTCGTGGCCAGACCTGCTGCAGCGGAGCTATCAGTCATCGTCACAAAGAGATGCCTGGTACTGCTGCGAGGGTGGGACATTCCCCACTCCGTTCCTTCCTCGGACCAACGCGTTCCCTCCAGGCCAGACGTGGCGTTATGCGCGCTGCTAGAATCTTTAGACAATTGTATCGCATTTTCAGTTTTTGAGCCACAAAATTTATTCAAAATGTACTATAAAAATTTTTTCTCCGATAAAGCCACGGTAAACTGCTTGACATATATAATAATGGAATCTTTTATTAGTTTTTCATGCAGAATCATTGCAAGAGTGTTCATGAAAATTAACCTATAATTCCCTTGAAATGACTTTGCACGACAGATTAATGAAAGATTCCATTACTTATTTAAGTCAAGCAATTTACCAAGAATGTATCTTACGCTTTGTCGAAGACAAAACTTTGATAATACAATTTGAATAAATGTAACGGCTCAAAAACTGAAAACACAATACAATTGTCTCATCGTTTCACACGAATGTATCTACTTCAGTAATAACCATACATAAAACTTAGTATACGCGATACAAAATGTGCACTTTTGAAGCCCTAGTTACTTGTTTCTTACGCTACAGGAGCCGCAGTTAACGCAGTGGCTAGAACACTCGCCTTTCACCAAGGCGATCCGGGTTCGATTCCCGGCGAGATTGGGAATCGTGTCGGACGATGCCGCTGATCACCGGGTTTTTATCGGGGATCTCCCGTTTCCCCCGCGCCTTCACTCCGGCGCTGCTCCATTCTCACATCATGTCACCCCCACCAGCGCTGAAGATCTAGATGTTATGTGCCGACCAAAATCTCTTCACTTTACTTATTTCGATACGTTTATATTACCCTGTTACTTGTTCCTATAAACGTGAATGTGTTAGTAACAAACACAGTATCTGTAATTCAATGTGCTCAAAAGTTAACATAAAGTGAACCGTTTCTGTGTACATACGTTATTGTGAGCGAATGTTGTCGAGTTACTAAAAAAAATCTTACAAAAAGTCACATTAACTGTTGTAAACATATATTTCCGAAAAGGAATACAGTTGTATTTTGAAAGAAGACCAGAACGTTTAGCTTTTTAACTGAATCCTAGGCTAAACTTTGAAGACATATGTGTTGGGTTTGTGTACGCAGTTGACTGTATATGTATGGAACCCAGATTTTGGTGAACAGATTTCTCCACCGGCTTGTTTAATTGTCTTACGTGCACAGCTGCATCTCTGCTTCATGGTAACTGACAGCATGTTCTTGTTCAGATGCGTCTGTTATTTGACTATGCTACTCAGAATAAAGCTACAGGGACACCACAAGTCTGTGATTACGTTTAAATCTCCAAGATGAGTGAGGATTAAAATCATCAAATCAGGTAACCAAAAGTTTGGCTCCCTACTTCTATGTTAATCAAGCCTTGCAGGAACATGATCTGAAAATAAACTAAATCAAGAACTCAATTCCATTACAAGCGACAAATGGTTCAGCAGTTAATAACAATAAAAATAATAATGGAACATGGTACTGTAGCAACGAGCTATATAGTAAACATAGAGGGGCGGAAACAGCAATCTCCAAGGCTCTGAGGTGAAGCCCAATTGAACGTGGTGTTTTGACTCTAGATAAAATGGCGGACTCTTATATCCGGTCGAGAAACGAGAGCGATTATGCTAATTGTAACATTATTACAGTATAATATATTACAATAATTATTGGCATTTTTTCCTGTGTTTAGCGGGAATATAGTGGAGATATAAAGTAACGGATTTTATGCGAACATTTGACGGATTTTCAACATAATGTTGGCCACACAGCTGTTCGCCATGTTTTCTTAGGTCAAAACAGCCGTTCAATTGTACTTCACTTTGGAAGCGTTTCCACCCCTCTATGTTAACTATATAGCTCGTTGTACTGTAGGTAGCAGAAAGCACAAAAATTTCCTGTCCCTATTCGTGTACATATACAAGTCCGTGTCCTCGATATTTAAAATTGGTTTTTGTGATGGGTAGTTTGATTTCTTCATCGTGATGTGCTGTTTACTTTGTCAGACAGTGTAGTACCCACACTCGTACACTTGCACAAACACACATTTCGCCGACTGGCAAGAACTGCACGGTGCATTTTAAATGCACTGCCTGTATTTTTTTTAACGTACTTTTGTCCGTTGCGTTCTTCTTATTTTTACATTTCTAGCATTCAGGTGATCTTGGCTTGTCATTTCTTGTACACTCGCGTGGTTGAAAGTTACCATTTAAGACGAAAGCGTGTTCGAAAATCAAACAAAAGAGACTTGTCTTCGTTGAAGACGTTTGCTTTTGACTAAACTTCTAATTAAAATGTATTACTAGGACCTAACACAGCGTCGCATTGACGAAGAGCCATGACGGAAACATGAAGTTTCAAGATCAAAGCCAAAAAGTTTGCAACGTAAGTCGTAAAACCACGTGCGACAAATCTTTACCTTCGAGTCATGCGTTGTACACTTTGTTTGAAAACAAATTATTTCAAATCAATGTCTTTCTTCGAAGGTCCGAATAGAATGAAGCGTGATCTACATTTCGAGGAATCGAAAATATATTGCAGTGTACATTTGTCACTATAACTATTAGAGTGTCCTCTGTAAGTACAAGCTTAAGAATTTTCCAGTGAATTCAGGACTCTTATGTACTTGAAAATGCATACGTATTTAAACGGGCGCGAAAATAAGAGACCTATTTAAACCATACCTCCGCGTGTAGTGGCTTTCCGATGGGCTTGCATTGTTTCAGCGTATTTTGGCTGCACTTTTTATGGCAGGTAATATTTCTCCTGCCATTTCAGCAAGCTACGTGTAGAAAGGAAACTTATGCGGTAGCGTGGAGGCGGAAACATATCCAAATGAACCTCAATTTCCTTGCGGCTGCATCTCTGCCAAGACGCCCATCCAATCACACCTCTTTGTATTTTTAAGACTCGCATATCCAATAACCATTCGAAGGATCCAATTCCTTTCAGTTCTCATTTATTCTTGTTCGCCCCTTACGTTTCTGCTTCTCCCTTGCCTTCCACATGCCTTCTTCGCGCTTTCTCTTTCGCCCCTTGTTCCTCATATCCCGGTATTAGCCGACCATTCAAAGTGTTCGCTGGGATGTGAGGGGGTGGATGCAGGATGTTGGAAGGCGTCCTGGGGCGACGAGGGGTAGGATTGGGGGTGGATTGGGGGTGGGATTTCCTAGTAATCAACTCTCAGGAGCTCGTGTTTCACCACCGGGTACAGGAATCTGCTTCCGGTAGCGAACATGCCCCCTGCGTGTCACCACCCCCCTTCCCCCTAAAACCCACAAACTTTACCAATGTACCGGTCATAAGATTACAACTTCAAACCTCCATTCCTTCTCCTTATATCATGTCAGACAGTCGTGTGCTCCGCTGAGTGAAGTACATTGACATCATGCTTTCATTACGCCCTTGGATTCAAAACAACATTAAACTTAATCTAACCAACTATCGTCGTAACAAATTTAGCTTTTTATCGTCTATCATCTATATTTTGTTGGACAAAAAACACTGATCAAAAGTGACATTCATCGAAAGTATAAAAATTATACAGTAAACACGTTAAAAATAGTAAATTAGACATAACAGCCTCTCTCATGTCGTTATATTAAAAATATGTATGAGTATCAGAGATTGAAAGGAATATTTTGGTTTGCGTGATATTTCACAGTATTCACCAGACAAAATTTATGGCAATAATTTAATGTTTTACCCTCTTTGCAGATACGATGTAGGGGAAGGCGATTGCAAGTAAATTTATAAATATGTACACATGGTACCGTGTCTGAAAGTGTAACACGTGTGTTTTTAAACTAAGTAACTCACTCTTATTAAGTTTTTTTTGGCAAGGAAGGCTATGTACACAGTCACTCAATATATGATCAAGTCTGAGATAGGAAGTTGTGGCTATCATCACGAAATTATTGTTTTTTCCAGTCTTGTAGGCAAGCAACACTAGAGTACTATAAGTGCGGAAGATCATAGACTCCTCAGCAGATTCGGTAAAGATATTTGAAGCGTATTTGGGCAACCGAGCGGCAGTAAATTCCTTAAGAGATGACACCCCAATGGAGGAAATCAACACAAATTTAGGATGAAACTTTAGTTGCAGATCAAACATTTAGAGATTTAAATGAGGAATTTTGTCTTTCGGATTTATTAATGGCCGTGATGTATCCCATCACAATTTTTTTTCTTAGGCCATAAAATCAATACAAATACAATTCATAAATTACAATAAATAGTATGACTAGAACACTCCAATATTTATAATAACTCTGAACATGAGATGCTAAATATGTGAATTACTTTGACTTAATATTAACTTTAACTGTAATAAATACTACAATGGATTCCTATAGCCTAAGTCTAAAATAAATGCTGTTGCCCAAGCATTACATCACATTGCTTACTGTTGCCCAACTTTAAAATACATGTTAACCAGCTGTTTATATTACATTGCTTACTGTAGCCCAAGTTTAAATTAATACGAAACAGCTGTTGCTCAAACATTTACATAACAAGGCTTGCTGAAGCCCAAGTTTAAATACATAATGAAACAGTTTAACATTTACGTCACTGATAGATTACACATGTTGGTCATGGGACAATTGGTTGCCTAAGTAGCAAAGATAAACTTTTGGCAGTATATATGTACATTTTGTATACATAGGTTAAATGACTAATGGCACTGTCATTTCCATTTTTTTCTTTGTTTTGAAGACTTTTAAAGGCATATAGAACGAATAGCAAATATTATTTTAAGCCAAAGCCGAATGTATCATATATATACAGACATATACACATATAGGCTATATGCATACGCAGTTTTTGGTACAGGGTTTTACAAGCCGTCCTGCTATTGGCATCCAAATGAAAATAAGGAGTAAGATCACAAATGCAAAAAAAATCTTTGATATGAAATGAAACTAACTAACCAACCGAAGCTGTGAAGGTGGGAAGTAGGCAAGGCAGGAAGGAAAAGATAGTGATAGAGAAGGCAGAGGGGAGGATAGAGAACGCGCAGTTGCTGTGGAGACCACATGTGAAACTGGGGGGTGTGCGCGCATGTCCTGAGACCCGGGGAGTGATTGAAGCCCAATAAACCATCGGTGTCGACACGAGGAGGATGAATGGGTGGGCGTGGGGGGTTGTGGGTGTCGGCGGGCGAGGGGGTGGTAGGCACCCACACACTACACCCCGAGGTCGCTCGGTCCATATGACACGGACAGATAAGCCGCGTGATCAAATATACATCTTCGGATGGACCACTCCCCTTCCCAGTGTATCTCCGCCAGGCACGATCCAATTTCGATGGAAACGCAGCGTGGTAGACAGGGACGCAGTGGATAGGGGTTCGGCGGACGGTAGAAGGGGAATCAGAAGAGTGAAGGGACAGAAAAACATACAGTCTAGCTCATTCCCGACCATCAGCGGATCTCGGTACTACATCCATGCATTCCACGCTGCCGTGCGTAACAACGAAATTAAAGCCACGCCTGGTACTTTTACAATGACACTGCATATGTTTACTTTTTAAAACATTATTTTCGTATCGAACAATTTCTACACTATTTTGTTACATATACCATAATTTACTTTCCACAGCAGTAAACCTAATAGTTTTTTAGATCTTGGCACCCAAAATTTCACTAAGCCAATATCGAGAAAAAATATTTTTTTTTTTGTTACAAAAGGTACGTTATTTTGCAAAACCTATACATAAAACTGCTCTTGGTCTTACATTTTTTCAAAGAACTTTGTTAAAAACATTTTGAGTTTTTTTTGTACCAATGTAAAGAAACTGGTCTCAAGTCATGCATGATGAAATTACTAATGTTACTTTTGAACGACTTTTGCAATGGGGACAAGTTACAAACTAATGAAGCATTTTGGACATACGACGTTGCTGCAATGGCGTGTGTTCAAAACACTTATTAAGTTTGATAAGACTAATATTAAGAACTTTAATGTCAAAGAACCTCCTAATATTTTTTATTACAAGAAAACCAGACGAGATAACGGATCCGGCGTAACGCACGAAACCATAAAACGTACACATATTCAAGTTTAAAAAAATAAAATGTACTTACCTAATCTTAATATAGACATTCTAGTCATTTAAAGGGAATTGAAAAAAAATTATGGTACGAAGTATTTTGGGGAAAGTTACGTAAATAGGGGTGATGCCATTACATGAAACGTAAGTGTATTGATTGACGCACTAACGTATTTCGAAGAAAAAATAAGTTTGGAAGCGATAAGCACAACAAGAAAAATTAAAAACACTGAAGTATACCCATTCATACTTCGGTCTGAAAGAATCACTTTACAGAATACGCTATGTAAATATTTCTAATTTTGCAAGAAAAGCTCTTTGAAACGAAACAATTGGAAACTCTATTATAGAAATTAAAATTTAGAGCTATCTTTACAGTTGTGGCAGCACTACACAAGTGCAGTAAACCAAAATTGATTGCTGTCTCTATTTTAACACAATGATTGTACAGTATAAATGGTTCGGGATAAAGTGAGCACTAAAAAAAGCCCTGCTAATGTTCTATTTCCAGCGAATTCGTATATATCCGCGCGTAACGACTAACTATGGAAAATGTCTAACTTCTGTGGACACGTCAATTAACGTTTGCGCGTGTAAGATAAATTGTGAAGTCGGTAGGTTCCATACAGTTTGATAAAAAAAAGGTGTATTAATTAAATAAAACACAATTATGTCAATTTTCGTTGATTTTGTTTCAGTATTGTTATATTTAAATAGGAAAACACACGGAACTATATTGCCCAGATTCGCTGCCAACCATACAAGCAGTAAGGCAACTAGAATTAATGTTGAGTTATATGCAGTAACAACTAGTGATACTTTTTAAATGTTAAATTTTTGGTGCTCACTTTATCCCGAACAACCTATACAACGATACATTATTCTCAGTGAATAGGAATTCGAGGTTTGTCGGAAATTGTATAGTTATACACAAATCACATCCTCTGGTATGTACTTTGCTGAGTAAAATATTGAATTGTTATATTAATTACGTGCAAAAAATTAAGTAACTTAACTGCGAATTAAATATATACAATCAGAAACATCAAAGTTGCGGTGGTCTAGGTGTATTGCTGCACGATCAGAAAGTACAACCGCTTCTTTCTCAAAATAATTACATTTAAATATTATTTTTATAGTTATTTAAAAATCGTTTCAATTTCTTGATCAAAATAAAACAACGGATTTAAATTTCACTTTTACTTTTGCAATTTCAAATATAAGGCTACACCTTGTAATTTTGCAAAAATATACTACGTATTTTTTTACAAGCACAACATTTATACAATTTTACAAGAAATTCCTTTGGTAACAGGTTTTCCAAGGAGTTTCCTTGTAAAAGTACGAAACTTTTTTTACAGTGTTTGAAATGAGGAATTGAGGGTGATGAGTGAGCTAGGTGGTTTTCACCGTCCGCGGCAGGCCACGAGTTGGGTGGTTGCGTTCTTCCTGAGAGTGCTGCCCTATTCGCCCTCGCTGCTCTCTCGCCCAGCATCCCTCTCCATGGACCACAGCTGTATCCCTGCCACGATCCACATCAATCATGCCGTCCCCTGACAAGCTGGGGGTAATATCTCCCAGGAGGGTCGCCGTCGGCGCAAGACCAACGCGGTGGGAATGCTAGCTAGCCTGTCCTGCTACCAGAGCAGCCTTAAGGGGGAGTTAGATGCTAAATTTCATTTATCGGTTTTCTGCAATACATTAAAAAAATGTCTTGGTGAATGTGACAATGTTGAGTCATAGAAGATATTTGTGGTGAATTTTGGAGATCATAATAGTGTATGTTTATCTTATATTGAACTAGTAATCATTTTTTAAAGTTAACCTATAATTTATTTGCAGTGATCCTGCATGACAAATCAATTAAAGATTCCAATATAATTTACGTCGAGCAGATTATCAAGAATATATCCAAGGTCTTGTCAATGAAAACATGCTGATAATACAACTTGAATAAATGTTATGTCTAGAAAACTGAAATTACAAGAATATTATCTAATAATTCATCTTAAGATGGCCGGCTGTGTGGACGTATATTGCATGTTCGAGGCCTAGAAGTGCAGAAGTGTTAAGGACGACACAACACTCGTATCACACCTATCCCTAGCCTCTAGGATCTAAGTCACTGAGCTAGCGTGCAGTCTTCTCGCCTACAAATTGCTTCTATGAGACATTCTGCAGTAATGCTATCTCGTAATATTAAAGATAAAGGTGTATGTGCCCGACTACACCATTTTAAAAGATTCTGCGCCAAGATATTCATAGGACCCAAAAACACACAATTTCGTCATATTCGGACGGCAGAAAATATGCTATAATTAGAGACCGGGAAACTTCGCGGGTTCGGTGTCTTGTAGGCTAGACTCCAAGAATATATGTAAACTCAAGCATACCGCAGCTGTTCATTAGTTGCTCGCTTCCACAGTGAAATGGGCATGCGTTTAGTTAAATGTTTGTTATTGGCTCAGCGACTTGCAGAAGGTGTCAAATAAGTCACGGGCCAATTGCGAAACTGACACGAACGTACAGTTGCTGGAATTCTAGCTTGTTCCTTAAAGAAAACGCGCATTTTTGAGGTCCCCAGCTACAATGATTAGTGTTGAACCTAAACTTAGCATAGATGCGTGTAACGTCCTAAGCAGGCATAACTCACGCCCGCTGAGCAGTGTTTGAATAATATTGTAACGACCAAAGTTCTGCATATGGATCGGCGTCCTAAGCTAGCGGCCATGTTGTGTTCATAATCCATCATTTACACTACGATAAATATTATTTTTTAAATACTAAACGAGAGCAGTTATCGAAAAAAAATTTGAACAATTTTGTTACAAATATTGTATATATACTATGTTCAGAGATCGTGGTATATTGAGAAAACTGTTTGTTACAACATAGTCTTGAAAACACTAACACATAGCTGTCGGCAGAGCAATAATAGGTAAGATATTACAATAGCGGGACTCTTATTGGCTTAGTCAAAAAGGACAACATCTCTACGTACAAGCGAAAGCCAGTCATCTTGTCATAAACTGAACGTGCGTTGAAACCCAGCAAATAGTTCAGTTTTCCTGCCATAAACCATCATCTCTAACTATGTTAATTATGTTTTCAGTATAAAATACACAACGGTTTCAACTGATTACGCAATTAAGGAAATTATTGTCAGTTAAAGTACTAGCCAAATCTATATAATTTACTGTGTAGAAAATAATTAGAATAGTCTCGATATCTGCTCCCGCTTGGAAATAAAAAAAAATATTATCATTAAAGCAGTAAAAATGATTGTCATGGCCTTAAAGTTGCCGCCTTGGTGGCCGCATTTGACGTCATTTGACGTGCATTAGAGTGCAGGACCGCGGTGTCCCAGGCACGTGCGTCACACCTTATCTCAGCCTCTAGGCGTTAGTCACTTTACTGGCGTGTAATCTTCACACTGATACTACATCTATATGAGGCATTCAGTGATAACTGTGTCATTTTATGACGTAATACTGTACATAAATATGTGTTGTACCTACTTACACCATTTTAAGATTCTGCACCAAGGTGTTCATATCGAAATACGACTGATGCATAAAGTATGTATACATTAAATGAGTGGAGACATGCAAAATTCGCGTTATCATTTGGCAGAATACTAAACTTCACTTTCGTATATATAACTGAGCATCTGCGATTCAATTTGCCACGAACTTGTATGTGGTGTCATTTAGGTGTGTTACGTCTTTAGAAAGATCGGCCTCTCTACCGTGTAAGCATTCTCCGCGGCAAGTCACGACAATATCGGCAAGCGGGAGACGTCGAACGAGCCTATAGCCACTTGGAGTCTTGTCAGCTGTCAGAAAATAACGCGAGTTTTGTATGTCTCTACAAATGAGTCTCCGATCAGCTGTCTCGTCTTCTTCGAAAGCACAAGATCTTCACTACACCTGCCAACCCGATTGATAATTCTAGCAACCCAGTAAAAGACAGGACTTAAGCACTATATACGTTAGTAAATTTATTGTTAACGACGGGAACCCAGCCAGTTCTGGCCATCTAGTCCCTCCGGCCCCCACGGGCGCGGAGCAGAGATTACGCCCGGCCAGCGCAGCCGCCTTTGGCTAACATTCTGTTGGGACTGCTACCCCCAAAAGCAGAGCGCAGAAATGCGCCTCCAGCGGCCTCCCAAAGGAAAATAACATATTCTAGTGTGAGAGCCTAGGGCCACCCATCCCAGGATCACACCCAAATACATGTCCACCGACTGAGATCCTCAGCTCAGCCCACTCTTGGTTTCAGTCGAGAGCTATCTTCTCTCTGACAAGCTTTCCAGGCCTGCTCCCGGGCACTTTCGCAGCCAACTCGTCGGCCTTTCTCAGAGGAAGGGTCCTCTCCAGGCCTGCCCAGCGTATAGGCAACTACCACCACTACGAATCCAACCCAGACCAGTCACGGCAGAGGACCATACCGTGGGGCTACCCTGGTCAGCACTGTATACCGAATTCTCTTCTAACGCGGAAACGTATATATTGGACAAACTGGAACAAAAGTCGTCGTCAGAGTTAAGGCTCGGTTTCAGTCGCCATATCGAATTTTATTATTTTTCACTTTTTTGATATTCTGAGAAGAAAATGGTTAAATATGCAATTATACCTCAAATTCTCTTTACATTTCGCTACAGTACAGACCTTGCGATTTAGCTGTTAACTTATAATAACGCCGCAATTTGTCGGGTAAATTATGAATATAAAAAAAAATTGCCGTACAAATTGCGGAGTAATTATATGTTAACAGCCAAATCGCAAGGCCTGTACTATAGCGAAATGTAAATAGAATTTGAGGTAAAATCGCATATTTAAAATTTTACTTTTCAGAATTCCAAAAAAGCGAAAAATAATAAAATTCAATATGGCGACTGAAATCGAGCCATAAAGGACACATCAGAGACAAGACGCAGTTTTATTTAACGATGAATAAGTCAGTAGTAGAGCTACGAACATCTTGCGAAAATAATTCTGCTCCGGTTTACTTCGGTGCAATACGTGCACGTCTGCAATTATGTTTCACGATCACTGATTGGGTATTGGAACTCTCATATGCCTGAGGCTCTACGCGCAATTAACAAACTTGTGGTGTTGCAGTAAATATATTGTGAACGGCACAGTCAAATGAGATACGTCACATTCACACAAACACACGTCTTATAATCATGAGGCAGAACTGCTTATGGGCATGTAAGGCACTGAAAACTGGGACAAAATTATTGTCGCGAAAATTTTGCGACACTTGTCATTAGCAGTAAGTCTCACAAGACAAACATAATTCGGTACAAAATAACGGAGTTTATTGATGCCAAGCAACATTACAATAATAGTGGCGCAGTTGACAAAATAATCTCCTGAAAACTTTTTCGTATTTTTTATTAAAACTATTGTTGCTACCATTTCATTTAACAATCTTCTTGTATCAGCACTACAGAAGAGAAGGTGTCATGCATTTTCCTCAACATTCCTTGGGTATCGTGTTTGCTGCATTCGCTTCCTTACGCATTCATTTATATTCACAGCAGTCGTCATCAACTCTACTCAGGAAATTAAAAAAATCTTGGCACGAAAAGAATCCGCTTCGCGTGTTGACAACAAAAGCGCTTTACGTAAGCCTTCTGCATGGCTGCAAGCATAGCAAACGCGAGTAGACTCCTCGGTAAATGGATGCAGGTTTCTTTTGCGCCACGAGCCAATATTCGCGCATCGACCCCGCGCAAATTTAAATTCGTAACTGTCTTCATTTCCTTTACCCGGCTTTCCTGCCACTCCTAGGGTTGGAATGGCAGAGCAATAGAGAGAGAATGGGAGAAGTTTCTCTTCTTCCTTCCTTCCTTACCCGGGCCTTCATCTCACTTTCTATTTACCCTCCTTCCGTGCGCCCTCCAATCTTCATTTGCATTTATCCTATTGTCCTTCGTCTATCTCTTCCTCTCTCGGCCTCAGCTCTTCTTTGCTCATTTGTATTCTGGAGGCGGCCGGACGTAGCACAAAGCGGGCGTAGATGTGTGCCAATTTAAGTGGGTTTGCATGCTTTTTGCACCCCCCCTCCCTTTCCAGAATCATGGCCGAGCCTCTAAACCTTGCAGGTTGCCCGTGTAACCTGGTAACCGTGAAATATCGAATTTCAGCGTGACCGCGAGGCACAGATCTCTCCTCAACCCGTGCGTTGAATTGACTGCGTCCACTTTCGAGAAGGTTGACGACACCGCGGACAGATTTCAATCTGATCGTTAGCACACTAGTCAGGTGAGGCCTTGATTCGTAGTGCCTCACTACGAGCCCACACATCTGCCGATTAGATTTAAAACTTCGCCGAGACTGGTTTACAATTTTCCGCGATTGACCTGTTGGAACAGCGGAACGATACGAGCAAGTCTACCACGCTCGATGAGGGGAATATCTCCCTTATCCGCAGCGGGCTTAGCTGGCGTTCAAGATTTCGAAGAAGTATTTTGTCCTTTGTGACTGTAAGTGACCTTTCTACCATCATCGCTTCAAATCCGTCTACTAAACTATTTAACACGCATTAATTATATATATTTACGAAAAGAGCACATCCTTCAAACTACGTCCCTATAGTTTCAAAAATGTTGCATGTTCATTAGAAATATCTACTTCCGGCTATTCAAAACAACCAAAAACGACTTTTCTAGACTGCTGTATCTGATAAAATAACAACTGGATTAAAACAAAACACAATTTTGGAAACGAGCGTTAGACTTTGAACTATGCTGCCAACAAATTAAATAATTGGGTTACCGCTTAAGATTCCAAAAGAAAACGTAGCTGAGTGGCATGCACGGAGAGAAGATGATACATTACGTACGCCGGTCAACGGCACCCTTACCACTCCATAGATTTTCTGTCTTACAAACACAAACGCTGCCTATCTTGAGAGGACACTCAAGATGTGACCCTGTAATTTTCTTTTTGGATAGCATGTGGTTAAGGCCAAATAATGCTTTTGTTTTGGGTTTTACGAGTCACGTGGCGTTTTCGGAGTTACAGCTGTCTAAAAATGACGTCATTAGCCATTATTAATGAATGCTTCTAACAAGCATGCTGAAATGTATTCCACACATGCCTATTGTGCCAATGTACGAGCAGAAAACACACTTCAGACGAGAACGGAACTGTATGCTCATTAAAAAACAGGAAATGTAAAAAAAAGTCCTTATCAGGCTGCCGTACTTCAAATTCTACTAACCGGATGCATGCGGAACCCATACAGAAACGTGCAATGAACACTGCTAAGACTTTCCACCAATTAATTACATAGGTTACAGCTTACAGTCCCTTAAGAAATGGATCGGTGGAAATCTTGCACGCTAGTACAGCACTAGGCTTGTGGCGATTCGGCATTTGATGTGCGCTTCAAGGTCGACCTCATAGCTCCGTCGCTTCTAAGCCTCTGGCGCACAAAACCTCTCATGGTAGGCGCCTACCCTACGCTTCAAATGCGTTGCAGTGTGTTCGTAAACAAGTTTTTTCTAGGAAAATATTCCACGTGTGCCCATCGTGCCAACGTACGAAAAGAAAACAATCTTCAGACAAGGTCGGAACCCCATTGTTTAGACGCCTCGCTAATTAAAAACACTGTTTCTAAGCACTCCAACATAGCTAAAAACGGCCTTTTCAGACTTCCGTACTTCAAAATGTACTAACCGGATGTATGTGTAACTCAGATTGAAACCTGCGCTAAACTTAGTTGAAGACGTTCCATCAATTAAGTTATATGGTCACCGTTTAATGTCCCATAGGAAAAACCGTTCGGCGGGAAGCTTGCACGCTAGTTCAGTGCTTGGCTCGTTGAGGCGACGTGGCATTTGATGCGCGCTTCAAGCTCGACCTTACTGCTACGTCGCTTTTGAGCCTCTCACGTGCGGGTAGGCGGCGCCCTTAAGTGCGTTCAGTGCGATAAAATCTTAATTTTATATTTTTATTGCTTAGTGTTAATTTTGTAGACTATACTTTTGAGTAGAGTTTCCTCTTTCAAAACAATTCCCGCTCTCATAAGTTTCTCGTACCGGTGCGTCAAAGTCAAAATTTACATTTTACGCTGCCACGCAAATACTGGACTTGATAAAGTGAAATAATTCACAGTTTAATAACATGCCATGGGCTATGTAATAAAGTATATAAATGAATAGATTTGGTATTTAAAAAAATTGCTCAATTTGCAACTCATTTCCTGTGCATTTGTGATTTATTTTAATTCCAAAATATTACGTTGTTGGTTTCTGAACGTGTTTTATTACGCAGCTCATGCGATGCTGGTTAATCATAAATTATTTCATTCAAGTTAATCAATTTGTTTTCAGGGTTTGCTTGGCAGCATAACATATAAATTTTGACTTTGACGCACCGTTATGAAAAAAACTATGCCAGCTAAGATTGGTTTGTAACAGGAAGCTTTATTTACAAACATCGTCTATAAATCTATCAGCACACAATAAAAATATTAAATCACAATTTTATCGCATTGGTACACCCTTAAGAGGACGTGAGAGAGGGAAGAATTTAGGGCTGTAGTTAATAGCGAGGCTTTAAGAGCCAATGCAACTGAGTTTAATTTACTTGGAGGGAGAAGCGAGAGATTCAAACGGCATCGTCCAGCACGATTCCCACACATTCGAAAAGTAACAGAAATGTTAAGCAAAATAAAACATAAAGATATTGCTGTATTCCATTTTGTTGACTCATAAATTTCTCTCGCTTCATCAATTTGAGCTAATAGAAGAGAAAATGTAACATATTGAAGTTCAGGTGTTGCTGCTGCCATTTTGTTGATGAAATTGTATACAGCTTCAAAGTTTTAATGGTGTTGTGGACTGTATTGATTATCACTGATTTACTGTAATTTTCACGTGTGTTTCTTCTGAATATTGTCGTCTGATGTTTGTAACATGTATCCAAAATGTTGCCTGTATCGTGCCTTTATCTTTATGTTGAAATCCAGATGTGTCACAGGTACAATACATAACACTGTTTGTATAACTTCATGCTTGATATAGAAACCAATCTTCCTTAAATCCGGGCCGTGAGGACCCTGCCAGAAATGTAACCCGAATCACCTCGTCGTGAAATGTGAGGTTAACAACCTTAACTGAATTTTAAAGAAGTTTTTAAGTAGAAGTATGCTGTTTAAAATAAGAACAGTTATAACATATTTTTGGAATAGATGGCTTGTCACAGTGACCCATTTACTTAACATAACATCTGAATCAGAATGAGTGTTGCTTAAACTATTATAAATTTCCAGACACTCCAGGTGTAATGGATGACGACAGAGCAGCAGGCCAAAGATGAATTAATGTCCACGCAGGTTCGGATACGGCATTCGTTCGTATACTATAGAGCATTACTTATTTTCAAATCCAAAAACGGGAAGTGGGAACTGTCACGATGAAGTTAATCTCGATAAATTTTGAAAATATTTGTCGGATTAAGTTACCTTATCCTGCCGGTAGGTGCAGAATTGTAATGAACAATACATCCTATTGTTCAGCACAGGAAAAACAGAAACCTCACAATAGAACAAATGTGCATTATTAAGTACCAAACACATTGTAATATGTAACAGAACTTATTTGAGTACGTGGCCACAAATTAGCCAGGCTGCTGTCATATCACAGTATTTTGAGCGAAATATAATGTATCTGGAACAATGTCAACTAACGTGAAGCTAAATAAAAAGCATTAGAGTTAGAAGTGATGACAACATAAGTAAAAATATGCCGAATAAGTACTTTAATAAGACAAAGAACCTGCTTTAAAAATGCATGTTTTTTAATGAGATGTGATTAGTAAAGCGAATTTAAAGATTTTAAGAGTGACTAATGTTTCGATTGAAGTGTAAAATAAAATTATTGTTATAAAGGTGCCTATGTATGTGGCGTCTAATTATATGAAACCATTCACGCTTCTGGAAGACAGACTCAACACGAAATTTCTTAACAGTTAAGCCTTTAATATCATCTAATACGTGGTAACATTGCATTTATGTGTATCAGTTTTATGCCTATCTGTTTATTTTATTCAAAATAAATTTTTTCTAAGTTTTCTGCAAATGTAATTAATCGTTTTAATCACAGTTTTGGCAGCTTATGCATTTTAAAATTAGGTAACTTAAATTTAAATATGGCAATGGTTAATGAAACACATACTGCGTATAAATTAAAAACAATTTATTTTTAATGCAAGGTACATATTTACCGTGTACAGTTTAGTTGTGCTGTAAAAAAATATTTCAAATGAACTTTTACTTTGTATTCTATTCACGTTGCTAGACTTGTAGCTTTTTTTATGTGTTACAAAGTCATACAGATGTTTCACTGCACGACTGTAAGAAGTATATGTTAATTTGCTACAAAATATGTGATACTCTTTCTCGCCTCGATAACAAATGTGTAATAATGGCGGGTAAGAAATGTATTTAAAAAATCGTTTTACAAATAATATATCCACACTCACAGTTACTGAGTTGTGTTTTTTACAGTGTCACACGTCACTGGAAAAGGGGGGGGGGGGGGAGAGAGACTATACCTTCGACTCACGGGATCGTTTGTATCTGAACATACTTATTTATATACATATATGCAGTTCCTTGTAATATTTGTCTACATACCAAGATTAATGAAGTTAGCAGATTTCCCCCGCAAAAATTCCTTTAACCGGTACTGTAAACGAAACTCATGAAATTTCGTTCACTCGCCTCCGCTGAAGGATGCATCGTAAAAGAGAAACCGAGGTTTTCGTATGTTTAAATTAAGACGACGCAGCGTCTCGCCTCGGGCACTTCCTTTGTGAAACGGCTTCTTTGCAATCAAGTTCCTATGTAAATTCTATTTCCTGGTAATCCATTGGAAACGACTGAGGGACGCGAATCAGACCAGGGATGGCAGAGGAGAAGAAGGGGTAGGGGAGAAGGTATGTTCAAGAAGAGTGAAGAAATACACAGAGTGACATAGGATGAAGGAATGAGCTGATTGGTACAGAAGGAAGGAAATGGAATACACTTCTTGAGGGGAGGGAAGCGGTAGAGAAATCTGGCGATCTGCGTGGTAATGCAACAAAATGAATTAAATGCCTGTAAATGCATGAATGAAGTCTACAGTGCGTAAGTAACTTCGATAGAACCTTCATTGGCATAGTATGTGACGGTAAATCATTACACGAGATTTAAGGAAACCGGAAGTGTCACGAAGAGAAAGATTCCTGGATGACTAAGCACGAGTGATGCACAAGTGGAACGAATGAATCATCCGGAGCCCCACCAAAGCAATCTGTCATGCTTCTCGATAGTTACAACGACCACTGCGCAAATGGCGCTGCACAAAGAAACTGTAGCTGCATGTCTACAAGGTGCAGCTGGTGCAAGCACTTCAACCTGTAGCCAGAACGAAGCGCAAAGCATTTGCTACTGAAGATACTGAGTCGCATCGACGATGACCTAGGCTTTGTGAAAAATGTGATGTGCCTGTACGGAGCTGACTTTCGTTTGTCCGGGAAGGTAAACCGCCCCAATGTGAGGATATGTGTCTCTGAGAACCCCTACTTTAAAGTGTAAAATTGTGCGAGACAGTCCAAAAGTGAACAAGTTGTGAGGTTTGCTTCATGACAGTGGTGCGGCTTTTTTTCTTTGCAGAGGCCTAATTAACCTCGAGTGTTCTGGACATGTTGGAACAGTTTGCTGTTCAACAGGTCGAAGATCTACTACCTGATATCAATCTGCAGCAGGATGGTGCCCCTCCTCTTTGGTCCTTGGTCGTTAGAGCGGCTTTGGACGGCACATTTCCTAGACGCAGGATTGGCCCCCAAGGTCTCCAAACATAACCACGCTGGATTATTTTCCTATGGGCTTTGTGAATGATGACGCCTACCGGTAAGGAACCTACAGGAACTGTGAACACGCATAACAGCAGTAATTGAACACGTTCATAAGGACATGCTAGGCCGAACATGATTGAACCTGGAATATTGCTTAGCTATCTTGTGTGCTACATATGGTGTACACATTGAACTTTGTTAAAACAGCTAAAAACTTTAGGTGTGTGTAAATATTTGGCACAAATCATTCCTTTCAATTTTCCCGTTTTTGAAATATGAGCAATTAAATATTGTTACAAGTTTGAGAGCACAAACTTTATATGTGGGCAATTCCCATGAGTTCTTTGGGATAGAGGTCTATAATTACAAATAAAAGAGTTAAATTAAGTACTGGATTTAATAGCTCACAAAGCTACGAAATACACAAAACAGTAATCAACTAGAACTCTCACAACACAATTAGTTATGCACACAGTTACTCCTGTGTCACAGACACGTTAATTAACTTTGACAATTAAAGCACAAGAAAAGTCTACCATCAATTAATTAAACACTATAAATCACAATAAAATTCAGTCATAT
>PNEQ01135275.1:0-38232 GCA_003012365.1 Medauroidea extradentata
AAATTTTTTTGAAATTTTCGAAATTTTGGAAAATTTTGGTAATTTGACACTCAAGGTCAAGGTTAAAGGTCAAGGTCAAGGTCACGGTCATCCAACATGGCGGTCGGGGCCGTGACGTCACAACATGGCGGGTGGTGCCTCACTTGGGCGGGTGCCTCACTCCGGCTCCATGTCCCAGAATCGGCTAAACCTTACTACTAGCGAGATCATAGTAAAATTTATGTTAATTAGACATGGCGAAGAGAAAAGGCATATAATTTAGTTTTGAAGTTGAAAAAAAAAAAAAAAATTTCGGCTTTTAAATCCTAAGCTTACTGATACATTATATTTACAAGAAGTATGTGATTGGTCAGTTTACATCCTTACCAGTGCATCAAGCAGCAGATATTGTTCCTTGCTAAACAAATAATATACTGAGTGTTTCTTAAATAGGAGGACAAACTCCGCATACGTGTTCCTCACGAAAAACTATGACGAAAACATATTTTGCACTTTTAACCTAAACACAATATTAAGGGAGTAATGGACCTCTGAAGATCGAATTTTAAAACAGTATTTTCCCAAAATATCGGAAACTAATTGACATAAAAATACAATATTTTCAGCATTTCTTAACGCTATTGGGATCTGCAAACCAACAGCGAATGTTGTTGATACCTCCCGCCCTTATGAAAATAGCAGGGGTGGCTACCCTCTAATTGCGTATTACTTTTTTAACGTACGAATTCTCGAACATCTGATGATGGTTTATTGAAAAATGTTACCTGTCTAACAAAAAAGGTCCTCTTGTTACAATAGTCTAGGAAACATAGTTTTCTTTCAAATCACAAATGAAGCCTTAGTGATAGAGTTCCCGAAACAATGGTATCGTGAGTTAGAATGTGCACCGTCAACCATTTAAGGAAACCAACAAAATAAACACATGAACGCACTATTGCCTATGCTGTATGCTGTGTATCTTAGGTGCAAAACACAGGAATTAGGAGCATTCTTAAACGTCGATATGCAAAAACAAGGTGGATTTGGATGGAAACCTATCACACGAAAAGGGATAGGTAGAAACTTCACTGAAACCTTTAAAACGCAAATATCCAAATGTTGTGTTGTATTCCACAAAATGAATTTTACAATACAAGTTTACCAGGAAGCCATCTTGTTTTTTTGTACATTACACTTTATTCGAGAAAGAAAAATTAATTGATTCTGTAGACACCAACAAGTATAATTTACTAGTAAAGAGTATTAATTGTAATGTGAAAACTTCAGGCATTAATTTTTGTTTTCCATGTATGGCACAGTTTCCGATCCGCAAAGAAATACCTAACAAAGTTATGCACTTTTGTTTTCATATTTTGAAGCTTGTGAAACGGTTCGTGGTCAACCAGGCATTTTGGACGTGTTCGCAGATTCATGATGAGACGTGTTCGTGTATGAGCAGATTCGCGGGGTGATCATTTTGAACATTTCATGTAATGTTTGCCTACATCACTTAGCCGCATTGTATCAAGCATTGATGACTGTGCCGTGTGTCACAGAAATGCCAAGGAATAAACATGTAACCATACCATGTAACCATACACCTTACATTAGGTGCTAACCTTTTCGAGCTACCCCCGTGAGGGCAGGACAAGTAAAAAATAAGTCTTGTACGGTAATTTTACGTGCTTCTTATCGATTGCCACATACATCAATGTTTATGGACTACCAGTACATTTAGCAACATAGGTTTGGAACCCTTAATTTTCCAAAATTATGTATTATTTAGTGTTTCACATCACAGAGTCTGTACGCCTGTGTCAATTACACAAACCATATGAAAATTACGTATTATACAAAATTATGACACTTTATTCGTACATTAGAAAACAAAGAAGTGCATAATTTTGTTAGGTTATTCTTTGCGGATAGGGAATTGTGTCAAACATGACAAACAAAATTTAATGCCTGAAGTTTTAACCCTACAACTAATTCCCTTTACTAGTAAGTTATAATTTTGGTATCTACAGAATCAGAACTTTTTGAACAAAAACACATTAATTTTCCTTTCTCGAATAAGGTGTCATGTACAAAAAAACATGATGGCTTTCTGGTAAACTTGTACTGTAAAATTCATTTTGTGGAATAAAACACAACATTTGGATATTTGCGTTTTAAAGGTTTCAGTGAAGTTTCTACCTATCCCTTTTCGTGTGATGGGTTTCCATCCAAATCCACCTTGTTTTTGCATATCGACGTTTAAGAATGCTCCTAAGTCCTGTGTTTTGCACCTAAGATACACAGCGTACAGCATAGGCAATAGTGCGTTCATGTGTTTATTTTGTTGGTTTCCTTGAATGGTTGACGGTGCACATTCAACGTTACTTACATGTTTCTAACTCACGATACCACTGTTTCGGAAACTCTATCGCTGTAGCTTCATTTGTGATTTGAAAGAAAGCTATGAGTCCTAGACTATTGCAACAAGAGGACCTTTTTTGTTAGACAGGTAACATTTTTCAATAAACCATCATCAGATGTTCGAGAATTCGGACGGTAAAAAAGTAATACGCAATTAGAGGGTAGCCACCCCTGCTATTTTCATAAGGGCGGAAGGTATCAACAACATTCGCTGTTGGTTTGCAGATCCCAATAGCATTAAGAAATGCTGAAAATATTGTATTTTTATGTCAATTAGTTTCCGATATTTTGGGAAAATACTGTTTTAAAATTCGATCTTCAGAGGTCCATTACTCCCTTAATATTGTGTTTAGGTTAAAAGTGCAAAATATGTTTTCGTCATAGTTTTTCGTGAGGAACACGTATGCGGAGTTTGTCCTCCTATTTAAGAAACACCCAGAATTGAGTGGTTTGTGGACATGCGCCATTGCTCATGTATTGCTTATCAAACGTGTGTTGAATGACAAAGTACAAAGTGCTGCAGTCATTCTAGACAGAACGGATTATGAGGGCAATATCACTTCCCTTATAACCCCGGACAAATACACACTTCTTAAACAGGACCCAACATCAGCCATAGAGCGGAAAGTATACCAAGCCATCAGCAAGTGTAAAATCACCACATATCGTAAAGCACACGAAGAGCACTTACACCTCACAGCAGCAAGCCCCCTAACACGTCTGGTTTACCAAAAATACACACAGCAGACATGCCCTTACGGCCTATCATTAGTTCATGCAGTTCCCCATGCCAAAATCTGTCTAAGTGTTTGTTAAACATTGTCGAACCTTTAGCCGGCCAGGCACCTACATCCATTAATGACTCTAGCGACTTTATTTCTGTATCCAGAACCCTAGCGGTATCACCATCCGACATCCTGGTGAGTTTCGATGTCCAGAGCTTGTTCACCAATGTTCCAGTAGCAGAAACACTTGCCACAGTGAAATACAAACTAGTGAAAGAACATCCATACCCATCTCATGCATAATGGAGCTCATGACACTCTGTGTCAGCACAACATACTTTCAGTTTAAAGAAGATTTCTATAAACAAACTGATGGCATGGCTATAAGGCTATGGGGAACTCACTTTCACCATTCATGCATAATCTGGAACAAGAGACACTAAGTAACACAACAACTCTGCCCAAAACTTGGCTGCGATACGTAGACGACACATTCCTTGTTTAGCAACATTTACTGGAAAAAGTGGCCGAATTTTCAGAATTCCACAATTCACTCCCGCCATCAATACAGTTCACACATGAAATATAATACAACAATAGCATCCCTTTCGTATACACCCTAAATCTCCAAAGAAAATCACAGACTTAGCACCTAAGTCTACAGGAAACTGACACATACTGGTCAATACCTGCATTTTGAATCTAACCACCCAACAAGTACAAAGTCGGGCATTGTTCGCACCCTAGCCAACCGAGCAGAATAGGTCTGCTCAGACAGGATAACATTAATTGAGGAACAGTGTCACCTGAGAATAGAACTCATAGCCAACAAGTATCCCAAATTTATCATTGAGAATCAGTTCAAAGGACAAAATTCACCAAAGTGCGAAGTCTCCACTGACAAACAACCTTCCGGAACTCTGATTATTCCATGTACCCTTGGAGTCTCGGAAAAAAATAAGAAGGCTGGCCAACAAATACGACCTACGAGCAGCATTCCGTTCCAGTTAAACAGTAAAAAACATTCTCACTAAAGTAAAACCGACAGTAGATACTCAACAGACCCGCGAACGCATATGCCAAATACCATGTGAATGTGGCTCTCTATACACAGGTGAAACTGGTAGAACATTATCCACTCACGTCAAAGAACACAAGAACAACACGCAAAAGGGCGAAATCCAGAAATATAGAATTGCCGAACATGCATGGGAAAATAGCTTAAATATTCTCTGGGACTCAGCTAAACCAATAAGTCAGGAAGAAGACAGAATTAAAAGGAAAATTAAAGAATCAGCTTACATAGCCTGTAACAAAAACATTATGAGCAAACAGAGCATTGAACTGAAATATATGTGGTTGTCTTTAATAAAAAAAGAATAAATGTTACAGAAAATAAATAAACAAATAAAGAGACAAACCGATGTATGCTTAACAGTCTTGGCAGAACACCAGTCACAATCACTACAAGGTGCTCAGCCAATTAGGAGAGTACTAGCCTCTCATTGGCCGAGAGCCCAGCCAATCACACATGCTTTGCCACTATTGGCCGAGAAGCTTAGAGACAATCCAGGTGATATAAGCCCCAATTTTTTAGCCGTCCATGAAACGTCCAGTCATGTAGGGAAGATTTTTGGCATTAACTTCCGCTTCTTATTTATAGAAACGTCCCGGGTTCTCTCGGGAACTCGCGACGTTTCTTCCAACAAATCCTGTTTTCAAAATTCCTGGTTTTAGGACATCTCTACCTCTTCTCCTCTAAAGGCAAGGAGAGAGAGGGGGGGAAACTCATAACGCAACCAGGGGATCTCGGGGAAACTCGGGAGTTCCTAAATTCTATCTGGAGGCTTGCCGCCGGATAGAATATGGTTACATGAAGGTCAGCAGGGTGGGACGGGCTAGCCGATCCCAACCCTGACTTTACTAGTGATAACCAATTAGGAGGACAAGAATCCCCACAGGGATTTGTACTTCCCCAGCGCTGAGCTTCGGCAATGATGATTTTCCGGCGGCGAAATTCATTGTCGTGCAGGACTCTGGACTGTGCACATCTCGTCGGTACGCGCGCCAAGTGACCTGTCGGCTGGAGGGATCCCGAGGTGCCAATGGGGCGAAGTGTGGCGACCCCACTGGCAGGATGCAGCAGTGTGGCTTACTGTCTGGGTGTGTACATAAGGAGTTCCAGGTGCAGCGACCATCTGCGACACGACGTGTCCCTGGGTGGCGGATAGGGGATCCCAGCTTGCTGGGGTGGTTGGAAATACCCAATACCAGCCCGCGGACCAACTGGCAGGAGTCGTTGAAGTGTTATCCTGGGTCATTGTAGTAAGAAGAGTGGATGGATCTGAAGTCAGCGAGGGATACTACTGGACGTAGGTGCCAGTCATGCTGAGGCAACTAAAACCGAACTGCTACTACAGCTTTTCTTCACAGTGCTACAACACCACCAAGGCAACTGGTTATCTGTGAAAGGTTCTGGCTGCTCAACGAGGGATGAGATGTCTGCTCAACGAGGGATGAGATACCTGCTCGACTGAATCAACGACCTGGGATGCACAACGAGCTCCGATGACAGATGCTACGGCACTGCACAGAAGATGACATAAGTCTTCTCCAAGCCTGTTGGAGGGGGACTTCACAAGTACTCCAAGTACAGCGAAAACCTTGGCCCCTTCTCCTTCTGGGAAGGGTGTCCGCAACACATTTGACTACCGGCAGCAGGTTTCCTCCAGTGTTGACGCTGGTTTACTGCTGTCTCCCACATCGTAACGTCAAAAGGCTGCAAGGGTCCAAACCGTGGTCCTTGCAGTCTCTCCCTAGCATTTGACGCACCGTAGGCCACGGCATTTTCCTCCTACTCTTAACTGAGCGAGACGGAAACTGCACGGCCACCAATTCACATTATAACAATTAGCGTATAGCCGAGTAGGATGGCACGCACTAGATTCCTCCTCCTAGCTAACCCCCATTATCGGGAGGTCCCGCCAAGCCAGCTGGCAGGTCGGGGATCACCTTGAGCTGCGAGGAGGGGCAGTCCAAAAAATCTTGGTGTACCGACCAGCTGTGTCTCAGCCTGAAGACGGGAATAGATTGCAATCCCCGAAACGTTGCATTTTTTCGTTGGTTTTAACTTGTGTTGTGTATTTTATTGTCTTGTGTTAGTTGTCTACTGTTCACTGTTTTTTGTCTATTTCCATCTTTTTTCATATTAGGAATCTGGTTCTATATTCACATCTGTCTTTTGTATCTGGGTGCTGTGTCTGTATTCGACTGAATTCTGTCTCTAGAATTAATTTTTGACTAATAAAACAATTATTCTGAGAAAAAAAAAGGCTGAATTCCTCTGGGATTGCTTATTTTCTATATTATGTGTGTATTATGTATTAGCTTTTTCTTGTTCGTTTTCGTACTTTGTCATTCAACACAGGTTTGATCAGCAAAACACGAGCAATGGCATATGTCCACTAATCACTAAATTCTAACTGTAAACTCCCATTGCAACAAACATGTTAACATATCAAACAACAGAGCATTATTATAAGCTGTATTAGAATGAACGTAAATATTTGTGGGTGAAGTATCGGCTTACCTGTGGTGTATACACGTTGCAGTATAGACAGTCCTCCTGGCCCTTGTTCAACTGAGGACATCCACTGTTAGACGTCAAGGCGTCCCTCACACCAGTCCATGGCTGCACAGGTTGCGGAGCCTAGGTGCCAACATCACATCGCCTCAGTCACAGCACTACTGGAGATTCATCAATAGCATAGCCACAACCTTCCGTAGCCGACAATAATATGCACTACTCACAAAGTGATGAAATTATTTTTCTGGTAAGCAAATCACTTCTGGATTTCATGATGAAAAAGTCTCTGTTAGATTTTTCATATCTTAATGTAAGTTAGGTCTGGTAAACTTTAACGAAGCAGTACCACTGTGTGTGTGTGTATATATATAATATAATATAATATAATATATATATATATATATATATATAGCCTATTAATGGGATTTTTTTCGTCACGTTTTGATTCATCACACAGTACTTCACAATTTAATTTTGCTGATCATCATTCAGCAAATAAGTACCTGAAGGCGCTAAACATTTTTAACTTATTAATTAAGAAGACCCTTAAAAATGTCTAGTTACAAAAACAGGTTTGATGACCTTATTAAGCAAGAACGCTACGAAATTAATATTTTTGGTAGCGTTTCTTAATATTAAATTAATTTCTCTGTTAATGTAATAATCAATCGTCAGTGCTGAACGTAGATGCCACAGCCTACAAGTAACCAAATGCATCATGGATACAGTAGTATGAAACCCAAAATTATCATAGTATAAATATGCATTATATAACATATATATATTATATGCAATATCATAGTATAAGTATGCATTTATATAAGCGGCACTAAATTTTTAAAAATTAACGAATGGGATAAGTTCTTAGTTGGGAACTTCTTAAAAGTGTTTTTACTCGATATTAAAAATTATCAAACTTAACAGTACCGTCAATTTCTTTAAATATTTGTGTACAGTTTTTTAATTACGGCTGTCGCACGAAATACAACATTTCAAGACATATAATATGAATCTATAATGCTATTTACTAAGACTTAATTAATATGATATACCTTTTTATCAGTCAGCGTATAGACGAAGACAGAAAATTTGAACTTGTGTTCAGAAATGTAAATAATACGAGTCGTAGAACAAAAAAAAAAAAAATAAATATTAAACGATAAGTACTTCAGTTATCATACATATACGTATGCTTAACTGTTATTTAAAGTGTCAAGTGCATGTACAATATAAAAATAAAAACCAAACCAAACAGAAAGTGAAAAATAACATACCGAATGGCGTGAAAATTTTATAACAAAGTGCAATATAAAAGTTGTTGAACTCGTTTTCAGTAATATATGAAAGTATTACATATTACAAAAAAATGATTTTGATACCTGTACAAAATATGCCACGTGAAAATTTCTGAAAAGTAATGAAATGAGTGAACAAATTATTTAATATATAATTTGAAGTAGGAATAACTTATCGGGAGGTAAATATTACATCATAAAATTGGATAAAAATACGTTTCAAGAACTTAATATGTTTTTGTTCAAAATCTTGACGCAATTATTACTTAATCTGAAAGTTTTTCTTTACACTTTTCAAAAAATAAAATGAAGAATTTACAAATAGCTGATTTATAATTCTGTGGCATGTAAAATGTATGGAACTTCTCTGAGGGGCTGAACAGCAAAGTGATACAAGTAGCGTATGTAGAAGATTGTAAGTGGTCGCAGTTACTCTGAAGAGTCATTTCTATTTAGGAACAAGAAGGATAAGAAACGCTCTGTGCAATGCAGGGACTTAGTTTTTACAGTAAAATAATTTACAAACTATAGCTCAGAGGAAAATATGCGTAATTTTTCTTCCAAGTGAAATCAAACACAGTAAAGTGGTAACATACGTAAATTCAAGCACAAATCTGTGGTTGCTTATAACAAGCAACACTTTTGTGTTATATTTGGGGTATTGAATGAAAAAGTGAATTTGAACTGTGCAATAATTTAGTTAAGAAGTAATAGTTAGAAAGTTTATACGGAACTCGAATTAAGATATCTAATAACGGAATGTAAAATTGCTTTTTTTTAGGTTAAACATGCTGGTACATTGAAGATAAATATTATTTTAGTGGGACTTACAATCATATCATAATAATATGTTTGATATTTACATAGTATTTTTAGAACCATGAACCAATTTGCCATGTTTGCAGCTCTTGACTGCCTCTCACTTATCTATGATTTAATGGTAACATATTAAGGGTCAACTAATTTTCAAGAGACTTCTGTCGTAGACTAGAAAAATATTATAATTCAAAGGATTGGAATATTAGTTACTAAAACACTAACTACGTTACGTAACCTTCACATAAACTCACTGAAAGTACGCTGTGTTGTAATGCCAATATACTTTGCTGTTTTTCCGAAAATATTCAAGTTATGCGTCTTCAATATAAATAATAAGAGTTACCGAGTACATCAGAATAAGACAATGATTGTTTCAATGTCGGAGAGTAATTTATTTACTATCATTCAATTTATTTAAACCAGAGTACTGACATCAACAATAATATATATGTCTTATGGCTTTGATTTTCCACTAATTTGTAGTAGCTTCCGTGAAAATCTTTAAGAAACATCGAACTAATTGTCCATAGTTAAAGCTAACTATCTTATTCCACCATGACCACCAACACTGGCGACCATCAAATGAACCGTCTTACCTTGAAGCATTTATTAGCCGTCAAGTTCATGACGGTTGTTAAAGCATACCACTTGAAATACGTATGCTTGTGTGTTATGTGCTGCTTATTGGCGTGCGTTAGCAATGAATGCTAATTTTAGAAAACGTTTCATTTTGACGCATTATTACTTTTAAAGTGGAGTCCTCGACTGGCGCATAGACGCGTTGCAGCGTGTCACGCGTATACTTTTCTACACGAAACCGCTTAACTCATTCATATTATGTTCATCTACGGAAGGAACACACATCTGAAACTATGCTTCAATAGTTTTACAAATTTAGCGCACCTGTTAGAAACATTATTTTCGGGCCTCTCAAAATTGCTAAAACCTGCTTTTTAGACTTGTGTAACTCAGAAAATACCATCTGAATTTATAAAGTTCACTGCGAGAGGCATACGTTGGCCATTAATTCATACCATCCAAAAATTAAATTTCAGGTTCACCGCTTAAAGTTCAGTAGGAAAAAGACTACTACGGAAATGAGTTGTAGTGTAATAATTTTGTACAGAGCTGGGGGCCGATTAAATATCGCTTTTTACGGGTGCAACGCAAAATATGCACCTGCGTTGCACCTGGTTGCTCTGTATTGGAATTACATACTCACGTTATGCCATAGAAGAAGCATTTAACATGCTCTGCACTTGCGCTGCGTCGGTGCAAACAGCAGGTGGCGATATTTAATCGGCTCCCTGGTAAATTTAATATGGTGTTTCTCAGTACCTTGCAACTCTCTCGAAGGACCTTTATGTGGTTTAATAGTTCGTACCTCTGTACATAATTATGACACCCACAATTCGTTTTGGTAGAAAATTGACTTATGTTAAATGACTGATAACATTTTTTATTTTATGTTTTTGACCAGATGTAGGATATAAACAATCAATTTTGTAGCTAAAACTTGGAATCACATGGGAATGTTTGTAAAACATACAGGCTATCTGTTGACAGTAAACGTAGAAGGCACACACACGGCTATAGAACGTTAGCTGTGTTTCAGATTTTTATGAAAATAGAGAGAACACCACACTATAACAAGAAGGCGTGATTGATATTTGTTTTTCATACAAGCTCAGACAAGACATAGGAGCTGCTACCTATAATCTGTAAAATAATACAGTACAATAATAACTTATCAGCCCAAAGTTAACATCTCAGAAAACTCTCTACTGTTTAACGTTCCATCAAATACCACAGTCAGTATACCAATTGGATTTAAGAATCATGCATAAATTCAAGGCTATGTTCAGGAATAAACTGAAAAGGAGGCAACCAGTCCGGTTCATTTTGGCAACAGCTCAGACAAAATTAAAGTAAATATTGTGACAGTTTTGCAATACATAACTTGACGAAAGTCAGAAATTTAACAAATCACCATTTATAACTGCTTTAAGAAAGCGGGTTTAGTAATGAAGGTACTAAAATATCAGATGAAGATACTGAAATATCAGAAGGGACTGAAATTGTGCCTCCTGAATAAATGACGAAAGCTAAAAACAGGATAGTCATTTGAGAGAATTATTACGATGAATTACGTGTATGTTCTGTGGTAAAATCTTTGGTGTTATTGAGAAGTACAATGCAGCAAAGTAAAGCTGTCAATGCGTGCAGGACGATGAAGGTGAATTGAAATAATGTGAACAAACATCTCTATCACCATCACAGATTAATTCGTGTATCATGATAATAATCTGAAATTATATTATTTATATTGGGACAGGTATGTAAAAATTTAAAATGACTTATGTAATAAGAACGCAATACAATTAACCTAACACATATTTCAAGAGGAACAAACAAATTAAATTTATCAATATACTGAGGAGGAAAAATAATAAATATGGAAATAAATAAAGCAGCTATATAATTCACGAAATTACAATGAATGATTGAAAGAATATATATGATGAGTATATTTTGATGTATAATACTTAGTTACGTAAATAAATCCTCAAGTGTTGTATGTATTGCTTTCCACAACAGTCCCAAATAATGAAACTATTATTTCTGGTTTTGAATTATTATTTTTTTAAAACGTAAATACTTAAATTATTAAACATCACCCCAATTCACATGAAATTAAAGGCTCCTTGCAGCATCCGACTACTGAAATACTGAGAAAAATTACTTGTACTACAGTACTAAACTAATTTTATACCAAATGTACAAGTTTCAAGTTATCGTTACCTTAAATCTTAGTTCACCAAGCGGTGGCGTGGCAAATGGAACACCTTGGAAGCTGTAATAAGTTCTGTTAGATGACAGTGACGTCACCACTGCACCTCTGACCATTCCTTCTGACACTCGAACCTCGACGGTGGACAGCCCATCTAGCTCCTGGAACTTATCAACGAACGGCTGACTTAAGTAAATATCCATTCGCAAAGTATTTTTAAGTAAGAAACTTAGAATGGATTATAATGCATTGGAAGGAAGAAATTCTGTTTAAGTTAGGTTGTTGGGCAAAACAAATTGTACATGCCCTAGGATTAGCATTGTTAAACTAAAACATCGATTAAATTCCTCGTATAAAGTCATCTAAACCGATCTAGCATGTTATTTATGAACGATTCTTCCAATGGAGGCAAGTTACAAGCTAAACAAGTATTTCGGATATATGCCATTGCAGCAAATAGTGCGTCAGAGAACCAGAGCATACACACAAACAGAGACAAGTAAATAAACAAAAGGACTTGGTATGCGACTGGCAAACAAAGGGAAATATCTACAGTTACAAGGAGGAAGGAATTCTGTCAAGGATTTACAAGAAAACGAGCACCCAAGCACCAAAAAACATAACTAAGGAAAAAATAAAAAAATGACACGGATGATTCCGCAAAAAAAAAAAAAAAACAACGTCAGTAAGTTCAAAACAACATACAAAAAATTATTTCAACTATACAAACAGACAAACTCAAACGAACGACTTGGCTGTACGCTAATTGTTATAATGTAAACTGGTGGCCGTGCAGTTTCCGCCTCGCCTACTTCCGTGGGAACTAATGCTTCGTGTTCACGGACATGTATTATTTCTCCCGTGGCTGGTGGCAATCTTCGGAACTACTCCCTACCCTTATACTCGCCTTGCGTTGGGACAACGTTATATTTCCACTTCATCCCAACTGTATTAAATGAAAAAAAAAAAAAAAAAAAAGGATTGACACATTTTATAGACTCGATACCTTCACCTCATAACTCAAAGAAAAGTGTTAAAATGTATTTTATAGTAATTTTTAATTCTTTGGTAGAATGGTGGGTAATGTTGGTATGGCAACTGTTGGTTATTAGCAAATATGCATACTTTGGTCGAACACAATTTTACAACCAGTATCCAGCTTAACTAATTTTACGAAAATAACACCAGAATATTTAAATAGATTAATACAATGCCATATATTTTTAAAGAATAGTGTTAAAATACAGTTAATGCTAATTTTTTTAGTCGTTGGCGGAGTGTTGGACAAACGTGAGTACGTTAGGCCAACGTTATATTTCAACTTATTTACAACAAAAATTATTTGTAAAAAAAATGGGATTTTCACATTTTATAGAACTCAAAAGTAACCTCTTTAATCAAAGAAAATTGTTAAAATATTTCATGGAAATTTTTCATTCGTTGGTAGACTGATAGGTAAACGTTGGTATAACAACTGTTTATTGTTAGCAACTTATTGATATATTAAAGGAAACATTTTGAGAGAACAGCCGTTAGTTATTAGCAATTATTCCCGGTAGCAACATATGTTGGACCAACGGTTGGAAATCATTTGGAACTGTTGGTTTGTGTAGGAATACTTACATAAATGCAACGTTAACCCAACATTGTAGGCCAACCTAAATTTTTTGAAACAACATTTTTGTGGACTTTATAAGAACTGCAAATAAATTTACGAGTATGTTTTAGAATTTTTGGAGGGTTGATTGAACGTTGGCAATAAGTTGGCGAACATATATTTGGCTTTTGGTGTATATTATTATGTTGAGCTAAATGTTATAAAACCAACAATTTTCTTTAACTCACAAACTAACATTGTAAATGGAAAATAGAAATGTCACACACGATCTCACAGACTATGAACGTAAAATAAATTGTACAGTGTAAGGGCCGTGAGTTCGAAATCAGTGCGCTTCTGGTGGACATTTTTTACAAACTTTAGGAAGTTTGTGGTGTACACGAGAGCTCTAAAATTAAGATAATTACATATATTTGCCTTAAATTTGCTTTTTTAGAGTACATTTTTTTCAGTATTTTGTTCATCCAACGTTTCGCCAATGTTGGCTCAACTTAATTCAACTGCAAAAGCCAACGTTGGGCCAACGTAGGCCCACGTGACATGTTGGCATTGGCCCAACCTATAATGTCAACGTTGGCCATTATTGTTGGACAAATGTTGTTTTCGCGTTGGCATCCAACAAAAAAACCAATGTTGAGCCAACGTAGGCCCGAGTGTCATTTTGATGTCAGGCAAACGTAATTTTTCCAACGTTGGCACAACCTTGAGGCAAACGTTGCACTTACGTTGGTTCAACCGAAAATTGCTACTGGGGAATACAAGCACGGCAATAGAGCTGGTAATATATAGTTAGGTATCAATTTGTCGGGCAAATTATCAATACTAAAAAATTTGCCACACACATTGCGGTGTAATTATAAGCAACGGCTAAATCGCAAGGTCCTGTACTGCAGCAAAAATGTAAATAGAATTTGAGGTACAATCGCAAATTTAACATTTTTCTTCTTAGAATACCAAAATAGCGAAAAGGAATAAAATTTAATATGGCGACTGAAACCAAGCCGTAAGTGTCCATACGTAACCCGCTCCTCCAAGCAAAGGCAGCTGCTGAAATCATTAATATCGTAAACAGTCTTCCTCAAGATGTTAGTAAAAAAAGTAATGTTAAATATATTTGCTTACGAGCCATTGCCAGGTAGACATGGTCACAATTAGTAACGTAATATTTGCTGCCGAACATTGACTATGTGTTGGTAAGTGTGTGTGTGTGTGTGTGTGTGTGTGTGAGAGAGAGAGAGAGAGAGATAGAGCAAGAAAGAAAAAAAGGGGGGGGGGGGAGGGAGAGAATATATAGAACGTAAATTTTAATCAGCCGTGAAAGCGTTGTCTCAGTGACCTAGTAGTCGCATATCGCCTTAAGTGTGTTGTTTGTCTGTAGTTTGCTGTGATATCTTCATATTGGTTTATCGTACAGCGTCGTATCAACAACAAGCTTTCACTGTATAAACATCACAGCCCGCAAATGTCTGTGCTACGGACCAGAGATTGAACAATACTTGTAAACTGTCGCTACACGTCCAGCGAAAACATTCACGTTTCAGCTAAACCTTGTTATTTAGTATAACTAAGTAATGCAGTTTGTTAAGGGGCTATTATAGTAAACCTTTTTTCTGAGTTTTAAAGTTTTTTTGTAAAGTGTTACTTTACGCTCGACGACGTAACTATTTGAGAGTATGTGAACACGTTCATGAAAAAAATGTATATGTATATATATATATATATATATATATATATATATATATATATATATATATATATATATATATGACTCCACCCTCTCTCAATTTTCCTTACTGCGATTTCTTTTATGTAGCAAATTTTTTACACAAAAAAATTATTGTTGTAGCAAATTTTACTTGCGTAGTTACAAAGCTCCAGCGAATATTCATTAGCAACGGAAATTTTCCAATTAAAAAAAAAATACTAAATGCGTAACTATTTAGTAGTTTATGTCCTTTTTAAATACTATATAACGTTATATTGAAAGTGTTTCAAAATATGATGTAGTAGCCCATGAGCAAAGTTTTGGTAATTGTCCAAGTATTAGACCTAATAAGTATTGGTTTCTGAATATCGTTCCAAATGTTTTTTACCTATGACGGAAGTATCGTCTAGGCGAACCTGTCAAGTATTTAACGGACTGTCTTTACCTATGAGGCACTCACAGCTAGTGAGGCCATTCCACTGGCCTATTGTCTTGGTGTTAAAACACCAGATCCCCTACCACCTGAACACACCAGTCTGTCTTTCCCGATTCACTGCTCTCAGTTTACACTCTAAATTGCCACCCTTCATGTTCTAGGTCGAAGACATATTTGCTCCTGCCTGGCTATGACAAGTGTCATACATTTATGGGACTTATGTAAGAGTCATTCTTTGCCACTTCGTTAACTGCTGTTCTTCAACACGAAATCTCGTAGACCCTTATTTTGCTTACTAACACAATTTTAGAGTACTACTAGCCGAGAAATGTTTCTATCGTACCTAATGAGATCTTTATTTCTCTTAGGATATAATTAATTATACGTAGTGTGTTGCAGAGGTAGATGTCTCGTCGTCCGGCCGAGCTTCGTTTATGTCCGAGCTACGCTGGTCCTTTTCAAATCAAGTGGCCTTCATGAAAATGCACCACGATTATTCTGCAGAATAGCAGTCACAACAGCCTTATCCTATTGCCTGTTGAGGTTTACATTACTTTTATTTCACACGTTTCTCGAATCCTTTGGGTTATGTGCAGTCATCATTACCTGACCTCGAAACTCCAGGGAAAACAGGCAGAATTTGCAAATAATTCTTACAAACCCCCAAACCCCAATTGTGCCCCTTTTTAAAGGTCTCTTTTGTTTAGTCAGACAACTTAGTCACCTTGACCAGCAACCAATAATACACCAAAGAGACTTGCGCCTTCGCAATTAAGATCTCATCCAGTCATGGGTTCAATATGTGACAAATGTTGCTTTTAGTATGGCCATAAATGACTACATCACTCTAATAAGTTGGCACACGACTATTCAACTTGTTGGCGAGGGCAAATCTTGCCGAGACCATGTCAATTACTTGGTGTTGCGTACTCGCAACTCAAATCACTACAAGTCAGTTGTCAATAATGCACTTTAATATACACAATACATACAGATTAAAACTTAACTGTTTCTTTATTTCAGTCACATCAATATAACGTTTCACGCATAAGGTCTCACAGAGTTTCAATTGCGCTACTTTTTGTCTTTAACTAGTGTGGTCTCACATTTCATGATGGGTAAGTATCACTCATCACTCCTTTGGCATGGCGATTGTTAGAGTTACAGCCCTATGATGAATGGTCGAATTACATTTTATGGTGGCTGAAGTGTCCATGATTATTTCATAACGTTATTGTTTTTCTCCCCCACCCACCACCCAACAATGTTATATTAGAGCACTTGCAGGATATTTGACGTATTTCTTTCAGCAATCATATGCATAAGTCCCTAACGATTGATGTTCAAACATTTACACATGCAATGTACTCTTTCCTACTTCTCGCTGCCTGATCTTAAGTAACAGTTGATTTTATTTGCTGCTCATGTCACTGCTGAGGGCAGAAGGTTCACATGTAGTTTGTCTATCCACAAGGTTAACACTTTAATCGTGTACGAACAGCTGCGAAGACGCACAAACTGTAGGTTCGAGGTGGTTCATGGCGGTCTCCGAGTTATTCAAGGTCATGTGATGCTGTTTTCGTCATCTTAACCCAGTGTTGTACCATGCACCGGAAGTCTGGTCACCGACACAACTTTGAGTTCCCGTGCCAGGCCACAGTGTGCGGCGCATTCAAGCATGTCACTGGCTGTACACAAATATCGGCGATGGCATCGATGAAGACAGTGGTGATGGGATCACCTGCCTCCCTATCATACAAGGTAGATCAACCAGCCACATAACTTACAGCTCACAGAGTCTCTCCCCTGGTTGAAGAGTGCGGCTCTGCTGGGAGACGTGGGAATGGTGCAGCTACTTGTCGCCGGAGAACAGCTGGCATTGCAGTAATATCAGTGTGGACTCCACATTACTGCTGCCAAGTAGTAGGTTCGCGCTGTTTGTCCTTAGAACCACGCAGGGTAACAATGATCTCTAACTGGAGCCTGTATTTACGACACGAGGTCTGACCATCGTAGGGAGCTATCCTCTTGCCGGCCCTAGACGATGTAGTGCCAACACTGAGGAGTTGCTTGACACACTGCGGTCTAATGATCATTGGTGATAATGACATATAGAAATATAGGTAGGCTATTAAAACTATACAGAAATAAAAAATCTTCGGGACGTAGAGAGAAAGAAATGATGGAAAACTAGACACTTATAAGTGCATGTGGACAGTTATGCCATTCTGCAATTTATAGAACACTTAGCAAAAATTAGGATGATTGCAGCCGCTAAAATATAAAAGCAAAACAGAAGCAAACTCTTATATATATATATATATATATATATATATATATATATATATATATATATATATATATATATATTGATGAAACGAAAGAATTAACATTTATTGAAATAATAATAATACGAAGCAGATGCTGTGAAAATAAAATTACGAATTACAAAAAACTCTCTCTCTCTCTCTCTCTCTCTCTCTCTCTCTCTCTCTCTCTCTATCTATCTATCTATCTATCTAGAACCGGTCATTACATTAGCAATAGGACAAAACGTGTTAATTAGATGAAAAAAAAAATAAAATTAATGTTCAGGATTTGATTTTGCTCTCGGCTAGAATTAATAAAACAAAATTTATTGAAAATCTCAGGGTTTTGTAAGAGTTCACAAACAGGACCTCTGGGAATGTTAATTTCTACTTCAAATAGGAGTCTTTACCTGAACTTTAAAATAATTTGAAATCACACTTAAAACTACATGTTTCGTTGCAGAGCTATCGGAAGTTCATTCACTTTTAGGCACAAAAACCAATTTAATGAGGAAATTTATAAGTTCTTGAAGGTACAACATAGGTAAATGGAAAATTGGGTATAGGACGCTGTAGTGGCTATCCTCACTTAAATGGTGCCGTCCCACGCTGAAGATGGCTTGATGCTCACTAAAAAAAAAATATATATATATATATATTTAACTATAAGTTATTTTTTCACGGCCACTTCTAAAATCGGCATTTTAAAACTTGTCAAACCTTGCCTGCCTATCTAAATGCTCCCTGAAGCATTTCTATAATGACGATGTCGGCAGAAGAACTCCCCGTCCGGGCCGAGGTCTGCCGAAAGACGTCATGTTTCTTTGAAGTCGCAGGGAAGAAGAAAGCAAAAACGAAACTCGGAAGTGAAGCTTCCGAGGCGTCGTAAAACCACGAGGTTTCACACCTCTCCAGAACACAAAGAGCAAGTCTTTAGACATACTAAACTATAAAATCGATTATATTAAATTCAATGAAAATTTGGAGAGCGTTTTCCTGACCACAATCACCAAAAATTAAAATAAAATAACGAAACAAATAAAATTTAAAAACAAAGAAATTTAGTAATAGAAAAACCTGGGGCGTTAATTAATGAAATTATCAGAATATTACAAATTAAGGTAATAAAATATTAGAGTCCTTGACATGTGAAATGAAAATATTAAACCTAAAAATAAATGTCCAAATATCTGTAATTTTACCATTACAGCGCGCGGTGACGTTGCTCTGGCTGCGAGGGCTCATTTAATGCAGATAACATGTTTTGTCTGCTTCTGCGCTGACATCTTTATGCTTGTCATTTGGTCTGCACTGCTGTAACTGAATAAAGTCTCGTCGTACTTTCATCGGCACACTTGTATTCTCTTCCATTTATCTATCGACTCTGCCCAATCCTTCATACACTGTAAGTTATCTTGTTCCAAATGTTATTACTGCTTCACAATTGATGAAACATATTTTTGAGAATTGTATTTCTTGTACTCATTGCCTTCATATTGCCTGTCATAATATTGCTCATAATTTCATATTCACTACCAATTTAAATTTTCTATCCTTATTTTCATGTACACTCTCTATCTTAGGAAATAAATCTCAAATAGTGTTTAGTTGATTATACGCTATTGCTGCAACTAAGAAAACTAGAAATTAATGTGGTCAAGAAACATAAAAGTATCCCGGAATTGGAGTATATTCGGTATGTAATAGGAACCAAAAACAAAAATGGAAAGTAAAAACAGACAAGGGCCTAACACGATGCATGAATATTGCGACAGTGGTAAACAAAGAGAATGCGGATAACACAAATTAACACAGCGACAGAATTGGTTATAGACAAGAAAATAATATACCGAACAAAATACTAACGCAGGCAACAAAAGCATTGAAATCCTAAAGTCTAAACAATAGTTAGCATACAATATACTAGCTGAACTTAAGAGAAAGGTACTGATGCAGTAAAATTGGAAGTTTGGAAACGTTCCGTACATAGTTTCAAAGATAAAGAATACACTGAACTTCACGAGAATGTTCATAAATGTTTCCCGTGAGCACATTCAACATTATACACACGAAACAAATTTAGGTTGAAGTTCACATTCCGAAAATAACTAAGTATCTTAATAATGTTTAGGAGTGGTTTTAAAGTACTTCTGTGTGTGTTTAACAACTGACAAACAGTAATATCCCATGGAGTGTTCAATTAGACATCTGTGGACCTATTCAATTTATGATTTTACACATCAAATCGTTGATTGTTTAAAAAACGGCGATGGTGATTCGGTTCTTTGATTATAAAAACTGGAAACGGAAAAATGGTTTCTGCTTTCGGTAGTTGCAGAAATGATTTTAAACTATAATACCCCCATAGAGAAAATCCGATCTTAAAGAAGTATCACTCAAGTTATTAAAAAACCGAATTTTCAAAGCCACAGTATATACAGGTGTTGAGTTTTAGGCAACGTAAGAAAATTCTTATGAAATCACGAATAATTTTTTTAACTTGTCTGCTGTGAATTAAACCCTTTAGAACAATACAATACACTAAATTACTGCAATGACAATATTTTTGTAAGAGAACATATACTTTTAAAACTTTTGGCATGTGTGTGTATATATATATATATATATATATATATATATATATATATATATATATATATATATATATATATATATATATATATAGCTATAGACACACACACATTCACGAAGGGGCTGAATTCGACCGACAAACTTTGGGAGGTGATTCCTTATGAGAAATCAAGTAGAGAATACACGTGACACTTTGTATCTGAAATTAATACTAAGGGCGGTCTGAGCCCTCAAACATGAATATTTTAAAGTTTATTTTTTTCTGGAATGTAATGGAAATTAAGAGACATTTGATGGTAACAAGTTGAGAATGGTTTTATACCTCCGGGACCTTGAGATACACGGTAGACGCACATAAATACATTGCGCCTTGTAATATGACAATTTGGCATAGTATGTAGTGTGTAATTATGCATATAGCATTGAGCAAATGGTCACCGATGACAGAGAAAATGGCCATTAATTTTATTCAAATGTATATGTTTTATTGGTATGTGGTAGCTGCCAATTAGCACGGAAAGTTGTAGATAAATTTACTGCAGCAGAGTAATTCACTATAATTGAACTTACCTAGGAAGAGTAATAATTGGGTTACAGAGAAAATTCAAACTGTGCCAGACTCTATGAAAGCTGTAGATTTTAATTAAATACGTTTCAGATCAGTCATAAAGAAAATATGTAAATTTTATATTATATATAGAGGATGATGAGGCCGGAGAGGATTGGGTTTGGTCACGTTGCGGGAAGCAGGGGACAGGCCATGTGTGTGTCGAGGGGTTGACATAGTACCGAGGGAAGAGTGCCACTCAGGCCCCACTGGGCGAGAGTGTTAGACAGAAATAAGATCTGCAACGGTTTGCCGCAAGGCAGTTGAATTAAATATATACATTTAGTATAAATTTATTTAAATGTAAGTAAATTAAAGTACTAGAATAGAAGGATGTGAACAAACATAAATTTGTCATTTAAACTAATAAATTTGACACTTGACACACTTGCAAAAGGCCTGAGTTCTAAGCAGTCTGTAAACCGAGTTTAAATGTAACAGGGTTTCTGATTGGTCGAAGGGAACTGGGAGTCAGTATAGCTGGCGTGGCCTGGAGATGCGGTTTCGAGTGTAGGGAGAAGCATCTCAGGGCCTCGTCTCGCGGGAGTGTCGCCGACAGTGTGTCTGTCCCGAGATATGAACTGCGAGTAATAATAAGCCGATATTTGCGATCATTAACAAGCTAATTAGCCAAGACCGGGAACAATTAGTTTTTTCATGCATTGCCAGACCAAATAAACGGGAATCGTGTCCTTAAGAGGGATTTATCCCTGTCAGATCGGTTTTGCGGTTTTTCTTATAAATCAGGGAATAGACACACTGTTTTACTTTTTTCACGCTGACAAGGTATAGTTTATTGTTCCATTCACTTTTTTGGAATCCATATAGCATTGTTTCTGTTAATGTCGCGGCCATCTGTGGTCGCTCCCGTAAATAAAGCAGTTTTTTCATTTCAGCTGTTTCCCGATGCAAAATAATGAATATATTATGGTTCCAGCAATTACAGAAAATCGATTAAGTTTATATCTATGCCTTGTCGTGACAAAAATGTTGATACATCGACTGGAACAGAAGTTATCGAGAAGAAACAGATAAATCCAAGGTGGTAGGGCTCAATACCCCTTAAGGACAGAGTCGCGACAAAGCTTTGGAATCGGTCATTGTTCGCATAATTCACATGCGGCGCGGAGTTGTGTGACTAGACTTAATTGCAGATCAGTGACCTTGTCTATTCTGTTCCATGGTGAGCGAGGGCCATTTGCCACCGTATCAAGTAACTTGTATAAATATTGACTACATTATTTCAACGTATCCGCTGAGCTAGACCGAGGCAGAACTGTTTAAATCAATATTATTATTCGGTAGGGAAACATGTATTAACTGTGTTGTAGTTCTAAGAGACAAGCTACAGCCCTAATAATAAAATACCAGGGCGGCTACACTTTCATTACATGCCACTTATCTACTATCAGAAATTACGGACCTGTAATGCTGTTTTCTACTAAAGAAGCACGTCATAATTACAAAATGTTGCCTTGTTGTACATGTGTCGGACCAACCGTTTTCGTGTAAAATTCGTTACAAGCGTGGGTAGCAGTTAAGACAGTTTCTAGTACATAGGCAATACTGTATCCACGTGTATATGGCAGATTGCTGTACCCACCGCTAGGACTATGAGGGATGGGAGAGAAATCGGGCCTAACTTCTCATTGACAGAGAAGTTCATGACACTGAACAGTGGCAGAGAACTAGTAAATGAATCGGCCATGACCTATGTTAAGGAATCAATCTTAGCCGTCGCCTAGATTAATTTCGGTAATCCATGGGTACCAGAAACAAGGATGAGCGAGGTCGGGAATCAAACCCGTAGACTCTCTAATACGTGGGCAACGTGACATACTTGCATCATCTCGCTCGGTGACAATAATGGAGGAATATGAACATACCGTACACTTCACATTAACAATGGTTTACTTTTACAATCACAATATTGTGCCTGTGTGCTTGCAGTCGGTGAGTGATTACAGACGTACTATCATTAGTGTTCCTTACGCCCCTGTACATGTGTCGCTGTAGTCGACTAACGAGGATTTCATACGAAAACAGTGGGTCGTAGGCAGTTGTGTGAAGAATCCAGTTCTGATACCTACGTCATACTGATCAATAACACAGGTATGTATTCTGGCGGTTAGTGTAAAAATCCGCAATCATTACATCACGAACAAGCGAGGTAGGACAAAATTAAAAGTGAGGTCACGAATAGGAATTTTTGGGAGGTGATCCAAAACTCTATTTTGTTTGGCTTCACGTAGTCACTCAATCCAAGCTCTGGAAAGCTTAACTAACGATAACCACAGCCGAATATTTTCGCAGATCCCTGTACTTTGCTGATCTGTACGTATGTACGTGTATTTACTTATGTTACAGTCGGTGATACATTAAACCCAAAATAAAGACAAATACCGTATCATTTGAGTGTAAATATGAAGTACTTTGGACTCACCAGTCACACGTTTATTGTACAAGTATCTACGTATTTGCAACATTGCATGCAAACATAAATTTATGAAGGTATTGCGTGTTCTCGTTTGAAGGGGCAAACATGTTGGCAACTAATACCGTGCTACGATATTGAGAACGGAGGCTTGTTACATTCGACGACTCGAAGGACCAACATCACAGCAACAAAGGCAAGTATCTAAGTCGGCCTATTACACCCAGATACAAACTGTAGATGCTGAGATCTCGTTACGGTTCTCGTTTGAAACGCGGCGGAGGGCAATGAACGAGAAGCGCAACGTATCTACAGGGATCGATTTATAAAGAGACTGCAGCCATACCAGTCCACATTTTCATCTGTCGAGCGACGTTTACAAGAATGTGGACAATTTCAAGAAACACGATCTAATGCAGGGTGCAGCCGGACAACGAGGACAACCAGGTTGAAGAGGACATGTTGCTGCATGTTAAGAGTAACCCGAGTGAGGGCACACGTGCTATGGCGAGAGTATTCAACAGCAGTCGCCGCACCATTGGCCGTGTGCTTCATGAGCAGTTGCGTCCCTTCTATGTACAGCGAGTGCGTGCCTTACATCCTGCAGTGCATCCTAGACGTGTGGAATATGCAACGTGGTTTCTGGAACAACACAGAACACGCTCTCATTTGGCAAAGTACTGTATGTTCTCTTCACTGATGAGGCTTTCTTCCAACGTGATGGTCTACAGGATTGTCGCAATATCCATGTGTGGGCGGATGTCAATCCTCACACACTGTTTGTTCACGGTTATCAACACAGATTCAGTGTTAATAATGTGTAGGCAGCATAGATAGGCGGCATGTTGGTTGGCCCTTATCTCATACCACGCCGGCTCACCCGCAATGTGTTCACGGCATTTCTGCGGGAATCTCTGCCAACACTTGATGCGGTTCCGTCATAAACAAGAGCTGCCACGTGGTTCCTGCGTGACGGCGCCCCAGCCCACAACTCACGAAGTACGCGCGGTCACCTAACTAACATGTTCCCTGGACGATGTATAGGCCGTGGTTGTCCTGTTCCCTGGCCACCACCGTCTCCTGATTTGAATCTATTCGACTACTACTTCCGGGGTTACATGCGCAGCCTGGTGTTTGATACCGCGCTGGAATCAGTACAGGATCTCGTCGGCCGCATTGTCGCAGCGGCAGCGACTATTCGGGACAACGCCGGGGTTTTCCAACGTGTCCGACGATCGTTTGTGCGGCTATGTGAACTATACGTCGAACATAGGGGACGTACCATCGAGTCTTTTCTTTAATTTATTTTGTGGTATGTTTGATCGTGAAATCACAAAAGGATGTCATACATATCAGCTCGGCTATCTTTATTTACCCTCATAATAATTAAAGTTTATGTATTCGTATTCAATACATTTATTATACTCTTTCATTTTTATAATGTTCAACACGTACTATAAGTGTACACGATAGTATATTCAGTGATGTTTATGGTACGAAATACACTACACTTTTATTACACATATGTAATACGTTAATGCAGAGATTATTATCAAATAATCTGTTACTTGTACTGTAACCTTGTTTGTAATGCAGCTATTCACCAATAATCCTCCATTATGGTCCCCGAGTGATGTGATGCAAGTTTGTATTGTTGCCCACGTATAAGGGAGTCTACGGGTTCGATTCCCGACACCGCTCATCCTTGTTCCTTGTTCCCTTGGTTTATCTAAGTAATTCCAGGTAAATGATGAGATGGATTCCTTGACATAGGTCATGGTCGAATCCTTTCCCAGTTCTCTGCCACTTTTCAGTGTCATGCTTCTTAGCTGCCAATGAGAAGTTAGGCCCGATTTCTCTCCCATCCCTCTCAGTCATAGCAGTAGGTATAGCAGCCTGTCATAAACACGTGTCTGCATGCTACTTGACAATGTATGATTACAAATAAATCCGTTTACGATACGCGACAATTTATTTTGGTTGCCATAGAATAGTTGCAGAAAATTAATAAATAATGTAAGAATCATGACTATTGAAATAACAATTATCATTAAGTTGGTCTGAATTTAATACATAATAATATTTGCACGTATCGATTAGAACTTTCTTTTCTATGTTCTTCAAATAAATTTCACAATCACGGTAAATATCGAGGCATTACAATGGTTAAAATGTGTTGCATACTTCACAATGAAGCACATGGTGATTAAATGTTTTCTTTTGGTAAATATTTTCAACCATTAAAACCACTGGATAATAAGCTTCAAGATTTTTTGCTCTAGATTAAAATCGTCATTATAAAGGCACTGGTATGATTTCGAGCTGATCAATAAGGTTTCATATATTTACTGTAACTTTGTTGTGTTAGACACGTAATACATGAAAATATATTATGAATAATGCGAAAAATACATAGTTAAAAGCTTCCAAAGTCTTGGAATATTACAGAAAGGAAACTGATTGCGCCAGTTTATAATTTCACGTAAAATGAATATTATTAACCAAATAAGATTGACTTTGCCTCGATAAACACAAAAATGTATTTAATAAGCATAGTTACGGAATTCATTTAGATTATCCACATTTCAAAATAAACATTCAACACATGAAGTCCTTGCGAATGTTTTTCATGTAAATAATGTCTTACTGAGCTGTGCAATTCACACATACAAAGAAATTAACACCAAACAAGTGTTACAGACAACTCCTCCAGCTTGAGACCCGTGTTGAATAACCTGATGTGCAGTGATTTCCTACAATTGTTGTGAACACTTAGTTGTTTGTACTTATTACACTAACAACTCAATAATAACTCAAAAGTGGTTGGTAAGTGCACATAAATAAATAACTCATATTTCTGTTACGAAAACCCGATATTCATGAAATATCTCATTCCGCACAAGTTGCAAATGTCTTTTTGTTATTCAACCCAAGTCTTGTAAATGACGTCACCATTTCTGGGGAACAATGAACGACGATGAGCTGTTAGCTATAGTCTTGCGACCGGACAGAATACAGCATGTTCCGTACATGTTGGGACGTAGTTATAGTGAAGAAAATACCGTTGCATGACGACATGCCAGCAATAATGAGCGCAGCACAATGGCTATTCTAAGGCCAAAATACAATGTCCATGCAACAGCCATACAGTAAGGAGGGCAAATATCAAGAATCACTTCTCATCGTGTACCGGCCAAACTACTGATTTTAGAGGAATTGTTTATTGATGAAAAATGTTTCCAGAGAAGTTAGAAGTTGTACGTAAATAAATTTGTAGTTTTCTAACGTCTAAATTTTCCGTATTTTTTGTTAGGTTAGGTTACATTGGTTAGGTTAGGTAAGATTAAGTTGGCTTAAGTTAGTTTTCGTTAGGTTCGGTCATATTACCATTACGTTTGTAATTTTTCGTTAGGTTAAATAAGGTTAAGTTACCTAACCTTACATTACCTAACAAAATTGGCAAACATAATAGTAAAATAACTTAAACTAACAAAAACTAACCTAAACTAACAAACTAACAGTGCAACCGACAAAAAACGTAAAATTTCGAAGTTAGTAAATTATAATTTTCTTTGTTGCGACTATTTTAAACGTCTATACAGAAATTTCTCGTTCATAAACTATGCGTTTAAAATGAATAGTTTGGCCGGAACATTATGGGTAGCTATCATTTGTATTTACTGCACGAAGTCTGGATGTGTAAGAAACTTCCAGGTCCGTGTATTTCTTTGATTTTCAGTGGCATCATGTAGTCTCTGTCGACAATATTTATTCACTGATGACTATCGTCAAATAAAAAGTTCCGAATGAATAAAACTCAAATTCACTCACTCCTCCCATTTAGCTATCCTGTGTATCTTCATGAACATTGTTGACGAGTGTTCATACAGTAATTATTAGTTTTCTCTTAAGCCACTCTTGCTTGCAGTTAGTAGTTCCAAATTGAAACTATCCAGTAGCGAAACCATCAGCTTAAATTTGATCAAAAGGTGCGACTTATGAAACGGACTCGTAACTTGGCAGTAGCCTAGTTTCGCAGGAATCAGCATTAGGTTAACAATACACAATCATAACTCTGAATATTAAATATGAGTGAGTTTTTTTTAAAGATAAATTACGTCTCTTGATAGATCACGTTTTACGAGTACCAGGCCTAATTTTAAATTTCACTTTTTGTATCCCTTATCAGTCTACACGATAACGACTGCTTTCAGGTTCTTAATGTGACAATAGTATGATTTCATTAAATAGACTCATAGTTTGCCCACGAATTTCATTTACAACCAGTAATTTAGTCACGTGTGCATGTTTTTTTTATATAGTTGCGAACTCAATTTATTGCGTCAAAATGTTTTGTTTGTTTAAAGAAAGGAGGAAACTTAAACAAAAAACCGAACAGAGAACACTAATCTTTAGATTGTCACATCAAATACTATTTTTCTTTTAACAAAAATACGAATGGTTCGTCAGATTCTTTTAAAACGAAGTTATCGACAAGTACGCAAATGTTTACTGGAATTTTTCACTGTAAATTTTTTTCCAGTGATAGATAGCAATGTTCATGCCTAATAAAGAAGGAACCGCTTAGGTACTTTATTATTTTTCCAAAAAAAATATAATTTATGTGTTTGTGCTTAGTCACAATAATCGGTCCTTCGCGCATGTTAGTAGCTTGGACTGGAAACGTACAAAATGATAAAATATTCCCTTTACGGACCATATTTCCGTCGTGTTAGTGTTTGTCAGCAGTTTTGTTGAGAGTTTAAAAAAGTTGGAGCAATGCCATCGTAAAGTATGACAAGGGAAAAAATAGCATTAACTGAGGCGATTGGTGCAGTAACGTTTTGTATCGATGATACTTTCAACACAAATAGCTTTTGGAAAGACATTTAGAGTGTTGATAATTTCTCGCGAAAAAATAAAGCCTATAGAAAGTTTCGAATTTTTATTTTTTTTTTATTTTTAAATAACACTTTCCGATATTTTCCGACATTTGAAAGAATACGAAAATAACACATACTTTACTGACCTTGAAGAAAATGTTACAGAGTAAAAAAATTATCAAGCAGTATATATGTAATATACATAATATATGTGTATATATAATATATATTATATAATATATATGTACATATATGTGTGTGTATTATAACTTGCATATTAAAATATATTTGTAAATTTAGCACGCCGATGTATAGGAGTTTTAAGAAATTAGGTACAGAAAGTTGTTTCCTATGCCTCACTGGAAGCATTGCTATATATTTTTAGGAAACAGTACAATTTGTACTGACGTTACTAGACTAGTAAACTAACAATGCTGATTACTTGCACTGTCTATTTGATATGTGTCCAATGTTGTGTATTAGTTAAAAACTTCCAATACAATTGCGAAGATTTTTTACTTTATATAGCATGAAATACCAAGTATATTTTTGTGCACTCTCTGAAACCGAAGTACACGTGAACATATAGCAAAATCTAAACGGTCTGTGCACAGTATACTTCCTGTCAAGCTTTGGGAACGAAAAGACAGTCACCTAGCACTTTAACAGTGGTAAATGTTTTTGCAGTGCGTTTTATTTTTGATCAAACTTTGAGGATAATTACGAAATAACACTTCCAAAGCAGTTCGCGTGCTACAAACCTAATTTCGAAGACCTGGGGGTCAATTCTTGAAATTATGTGAAGTAATTCCATTACGAGATTGCTCGAAATTTCGCAATGGTTTTTACTTTGCAATTCTTGAGTGGAAATAATTTCGAAATAAAATTATTCCATCCGGAATTAATTTCACTGGCTGTCAACTTAGTGAGATGGTGAGATGTGATATTTCACTTTACTAGTCAACAACGAAATATGCATTTGTGAAGTTTTTCAGATTAAATAAAATATGTGCTCTTTTGTAATCTTCTTCGGTACGAAATTCATTGTCAAAAATATTAAAATCCGTACGATGTTAAATTATCAACGATTTAAAAATAACATACTCTACTCTTCTAACCTCACAAACTGTAAGACCTCACAAATGTGTGTGTGTGTGTGTGTGTGTGTGTGGAAAATGGTTTTCGTTCGTCACTTATTTCCGGTGGGATGCACTCCGTGTGTGGAAAAAGTTATTGTTCGTCTCGATTGTAGTCGTTTGCTCTTAGTTCCCTACAGGAAGTTCGGAATTTTCAATAATTTCATAACCGCATTCCACATTTCGTAACTAAGTACTCAAGAATAGCATCCTTTGGGTATAAAGTTTCCATTACAGAACAGGACTGTGAGATTCGGAATCGCAGTAGTGAGATTCGGAATGTGTAAATAATCTCGCAACAACTCAAGAATCGGGTCCCTGAAAAGTAGAAAAAAAAGTTTTTGTTTCAGAATTACATTACTAGGTAGGAGTAATCGGATACAAGCGAACCTACTATAGCCACGCACATAGACTATTTTAGACTCGCGTACAATTATAGTACAGCCTCATCTCTTGAAGTGACTTTCAGGCGTATCTCAGACGAGAAGACTGTACGCTGGCTTGCAATAGAGGCGATGTAGCACTTGGTACAGTGTCTGTGGTCGCCCTTCCTGTTGCCGTGCTCTATCCTGACTTCAGGATGACGGTGAACGATCCTGCCAGACTAATATTTACCTATCAGGAAGCAGAGTGCATATGTATCGCCACTCCGCCATTAACTTAGGTATTCGTGAGAAGTCACGAACTGTTAAATCAACTACACACCCGCGCAGATAAAGGCAATATCTGGTGCTGAGATAAAACTACATGATGTATGTATGTATATAGCTTACAGCGAGCAGTGGCTAGTGTTTTAAAGCACGTGACTCTTCTTTTATTTTGCGCAGGAAAACGATCTATTGAAAGACTCTTTTCTTACTTTGCGAAATGGCATTTCAATAAAAATAAAATGGTACACAAACTTCGCTCATCGCCGACGACGACACTTAGAGATTAGCAATTCCAAGAGACAGAAGAGCATGGCACACATAAATTTCTCGCTAAATGTGAAACACTTCATTTAACATATAAATTGCTTTCTATGATAAATTATAACTGATAGTAGAGAAACGACCGGCATCGCTGATTTAAATATACATCCTTGCTGTCATAATGATTATAAGAAACTTTGTCGAAACGTTAGTTCGACAATAACAAACCAAGAAAATCAATCAGTACCGAAGTGAACTATCGCCTGATAAGTTTATGCCGTTTACTCACCGCTAGCGACCTGAACAATTTGCGTTTTCTTTCAGGTACAAACCAAAATTCGAACAACTGTAGGTTTGTGCCGCTATCACAATTGGGCCTTGACTTCTCTGACATTTCATGGAATGTGCTCAGCCAATAATAATGTAACAAGTACATTCGTGTCCAGTTATATGGAACTAGCAGCGCGCTCGCGGCTATGCTCGGCCGTATTACTCACTGCAAATAACATTTACTTTAATTAAACAACATCTTCGCATACCAGGTAGGTAGTTCAGTCAAGTGTTAAGATGACAAATCTGCTAGTTGAGTTAACTCTGCAGCAGGATAAGTAGTTATAGCTGTCCACGCGAAAACCAGTCTTAAGTTCGTCCCTGCCTCTAATAGCGACTTCACCTGAGCCTTATTTATAGCCCTGACAATTTGACGTTGTCAGGTTATTACAGGCTCTTTATTGTAAAAGGGTAATCGAATTAAATACGTACTTTGCGTGCTATTGAGAATGACTCATCCCAAACTACAAACAGCACCACATAAAGTCAAAGTTATTAATAAAACTTTAGTTAAGAAATAAAACATTAATTACTTCCTGAGCTCATAGAAGTTGTACAAAAACATGACTCAGTAGAACTGTTAAATGAAACTCCTGTATAATTTATTTTTCGCTGGTCGTTCTTGCCTTTCGGACCGTAAGCCTTAAAAGTTTACAAAAGAAGTTTTCTTCTTAATTATTAAGTTATCTTATAAAATAAAACAACTAGCGTTACTTTTTAGGTACTTTCGTAATCCTCATTCTGGCGCGAACAAACCATCAATATTCCTATTAGTTATGGTAAGTATCATCGGCTGACAGAAAACAAATTATGCTTGTTCAACCCTTTACGTGTCGAAATTAAAATCTTAACTTCACATCTTAAGAGTGCGTGTACATAATTCAAAGCTGAAAGCATTAACCTATAACTGCAGGTTTCTTGAAGCCAATTAGCGAAAATTAAACAATATCAATCCTAGACAACAGTTTTAGCCAACATTTTAAACAAAATTGTTCCCAGTGTTACGAACTTCTGAGGCACAATCTCTGACGCCAAAACCTCGTGTATTTAACTGCGGCGCAAGAGATCACGTGTAACGAATTAGTAATTCTGGATAAATATTTACTCACAAAGTTGGAGAGAAACATTATCTACGATTTTCATTGAGTAATTTATCCGTATTGGCTTCGAAAAAAGCGTAGAAATCAATCTATGTTTTCAGCGTTTATTTATCTTAAATATTTGAACAAATATCATAGTGAAGTGAAAATCACGACGATAGCCGTAACAGTCGAAGCAAAATCGTTCATTCATAAAAAATCACATCACTCTTGTACAGTACTGAGAGTGTAATTTCGGAAAATTTTAGAAAACCTTTTACGGCCAGTTAAGTAAGCATCACCCTAAAGCAAAAATAAACTGAATATCTCGATGGGATCGATATATATATATATATATATATATATATATATATATATATATATATATATATATAGAAGATATATTAAAAACACATTCCACAGGTGAAGACATTCTAAGAGACAGAATTTAAAGATACCCTGATATCATATTTCAGAATACTCTTGGACGTGAAAAACACGACAATAGCCCGTAGGGTTCAAGACATGTCGACGATTATTTAAAAACACTTTTCATAATTTTTCACTCCTTTTCACCTCTTTACGTGGGAATTCCGAAAAATACTTGAATTACTTTTAAGTTATTTGAGTAAGCATCAATCTCAAACAAAAATTATGTCGCTATATAAAAATCCATGGGATCGATATATATATATCGATTGTGAATCGCAAGCACTATATATATATATATATATATATATATATATATATATATTTGCCTGTTTGGGGCCGAATTCGGAAAATATACTTTTAAAAGTATTTGGAATACTTACATAATCATGAATCTAAAGCTATGAGCATTTCGATTTCTCGATTGGTTCGGTAGACATGGAGGAATAATCGAAAACACATTTCACGTATTCACACCCCCTTAATTAAGGAATTTCGAAACGTCTTGGAGTCCTGTCATAGACATTTGTATACGTAATCAAATTAAGAAAAAATACCGACGATAGTCAGTAATATTAAACCCATTTTGCCACTTTTCACTGCTTGGGGGTCCAATTTCAAGAAATCTTAAAACAATCTTTGTATATATACGTAAGCAACACTTTGAAGTGAATACCGACTCTCTATCCCGAAGGATTCGATAAATATCAATAGTTAATCTAACTAAAATGTTGAATTATGTTGAATTTCGAAAAATCCATAAATTGGCTAATATGCATCTTTATGTGTGTCCTGTTAAAGTAAAAATCACGATGATACACCGCCGGGTTCAATCTCTATCGACGTTTCTTCGGAAATACATTTCAGCCTTTTTCATCCACAAAAGGTCGAATATCGAGAAATCCGTTAAGAGCGCGTCCTACCACAATTTTCATCACCATATTTTATTTTTCTATTTGTGCAAGTCTTTTTTTATACACAAAATGTGACTAAATTTTGCTCCTACAAAAAATGTTTGTCTCATAGTTTTTTCCGTAATGGCACGTTAAAGCCACAATTTGTATGTTTTCGTTTTGACGGCACTAAAACCAACTCGCCTATCAAAATGGAAAAATTCGCAGTGAATAACAATGTTGTATGTTAGGAATTCAGCAATGTTAACCTACAAATTAAAACATTTTTCAATTAAAAAAATTATCGAACTATAAAAATGTTTATTTAAATACAAAATTTTTTTATTCTTTCTATTAATGTACGTGCCATTGTAGCCTGCGATGTGTTTATCCATTGTGCATTTTGTCAGTTTAGTAGATCAGTTCGATTTATTAGTCGTTAAAACGGGAACATGCAAATTTTTATTTTAACAAGCCATTACGCGAAAACTATGAGAAATAAACAAATTTCATTAGAGAAAAGTTTAGTAACCTTTAGTGTATAAAATAAGAAAATAATATATCTGGCACATATGAAATATGAAGCACGGCGATGAGAATTGCTGTATACCGCGCCCTTAATGCACGCCTACGACATGAGGAGAACCCTAACACAAAGTTTCACGATTCTAGGTTCAGTGCATTGGGCTGTAGTTAGATACGTCAGTTAGTCAATAAGTCAGTCAGTGTTCTCTTATATATATATATATATATATATATATATATATATATATATATATATATATATATATATATATATATATATATATATATATATATATATGTGTGTGTGTGTATGTGTGTATGCGTGTGTGTGTAGTAGAGAGAGAGAGAGAAAGAGAGATTAAAGTGTCATCCAGCAGCCAATCACCAGATGTTTTGTGTTTCAGTAAACATATATTCTCAGAGACTAAGTTAAGATATCGGTCTACCAGCGCATCATCACGTGCACAGTGTATACATGTTGCACGCGGAGGAATCTTACTGTCAGAATTGCGACATGTCCTTAGATAAGATAGTGATAAATACACACAATGTTTTATCCTAGAGTGAAGATGATTCGTAATTTTTCTCGCATCTCTGATTCACGATTAAGTTTGATACCAACCTCAGAGCGAACATGCCACGATGTTTACGGGATGCGCCGGAACCAAATATTGAGATTTGAAGGGGGGGAGGTGTAAAGCCCATAAATGTTGCGTGCATACACGTAGCCGAAACAATGTATTGTATCACTGTGCCGGTGTTCCCAGGTGGTCATCGACCCAAGTACTTACAATACCAGAAGCTACTTTGCTTCAGTGATCACGTGACCACCAGAGTTAAGACAATTGTAATGTATTCAACTGCTAATAAGTTCGATGTTAATGATAACTAAATGTTTTTTCTTTTTTTAAAACTTTCTGTGACGTGACACTATAGTTCTGGGGAAACACCAGTATTTCTTACCACTCAAGTTCCGGACGAGTTCGCCTGGCGTCCCTGTAATTGTGACGTGCGCTTCTAAAGAAATACTCAGCCTGGTAATATTCTGAACCAAATTTATGATGAAAAATATTCCTCATAGCCTTAAAACAAAATACGTGAAAAAAGTAAAAACGTGTAACATTAACTGATTCACTTGGCCAATTCCCGTAGCTGTTACATGAACATTTATGTAGAAAATCTATAGTGTGGCTATAATAATGCATAAGATTAATGTTCCGATAAACTGTCTCAATTCACTAGAAAATTATGATAATTAAAATAAGTGACCTGCCTCGACTAGATAGAAAATAGCGTAGAGCAATTTGATCTTATTCAAAGGGTATCGTAAGGCGAAGAAAAAAAACATTTCAAGGACAATACACGCCCTATAACCAAACTAACAGCAAACTAAATATGGCGAGTATTGTGCGAGGTACAGGCTCAGTATTAATGAGAGTCGTGACTTAGCTGAAATCTTCTTGCGGTGAGCGAATATCAATGTCACGTTGATTTCTTGCAAACCTCTCTGCTGTCGGGTTTTCTCGACCTCTTCCCTCAAAACACACCAATCCATTAAAAAACAGCTCCACCGGAGCGTTTTGCTCAAAACTTATACCAGGGCGTGTTATCTCTATAGAGACTATAGGGCTTTCGTTGACCGTCTGTTTAATTTCCTGACCAACCGCAGGCGCTAGTGCTTTGTTATTCTTCCGCGCAGGCGCAGTGGCCCGGATTTGAAAATTGTAATGGCGTCCGTTTGTGACGCGCATACATATTAAAAATGTCGAAGTGCTGTACACTGTTGACAAGATAAATCGACTTCAAAGCATAGGTGTTCTATGGTTTACGATCATTATCGATTTGAGGTTTGGAAGAAACTCGTAACCTCGCCCAGATTTACTCTAATGAGTAATAATGACATCTACAGAAAATTGAAGATTCGCAATTTCCATTTCAGGTCAAACTGTTTAAGCCCTGGTAAAAAGCAGCCCAGCGCAGACTCCCGAGACTGAATATGCCAGGTAAGAATTTGTCACATTAACAGTTTCCATTTCGTTCGCTTTTTATTAAATTCCTCTGTTAGTCTTGGTTACTTGTTTCACTGAGGCAAACCACATTTTTACTACAGAGATGCCTCTTTTTTAACATTTTTAATGATCCTGGTACACAATTTTCTGTGCACATACTCTACCGTTTGCTGTACCACTGCCTCATGTCCTTACCCTACATTTTTTACTGCCTCTACCTTGTAATGCTCGTGCATTACCAGTTTCTGTAGTCCATCCCGGCCCAAGATTTTGTGTTCCCTACCCGATAATTTTCAGTGTTGCTACCTCAAATTTCTCCAACCTTGATTGCCTTGCCTACTGTCATATTTTCTTAACATTAAGTTGTAACTATAAAATAACATTTGGGTAAAGGTTGAAGCAACATATTAAGCTAGGCCTACTGTAAAAGTGCTAAAATTGTAAATCTGCTCTCCTATTTCTCAAACGCCGTTTTGTACCTGTAATTACTGTCTTCTGCCCATGTGTAGTGCTTATGAGAGTGTACTTAGCTTTATATAACATATTGTGAAGTAACTTAAAACCTAATTTGTTAATGAAAAGTTATGTCAATTAGGCCTATCACAAGCCAATGTATGAGATTTTTTCGCAAATTGCCTGGGAAAGGCACATAGTATGCAAAAACTATTCGACTAAACCACAAAACAGTAAACATGACAAAACATAATTATGGATTTATTTCAAAATAACGACAAACTGTTAAATGTTTTTGTCAAGCTAACTAATGTATGCCAACCAAGGTACTGCAATTAAATACTAAATTTTTATGCTGTATGTCTCAGATGTCAGGAACTACCCCCTTAATGAATGTGTGATTTACAAGAAATATTGTTATTTGTATGTGGCTTCTTTATAGAGGCCAATGTTTAGATGTAACATGAGAATTGAGAGATTAAAGTACAATACCTAGTTTATTGGAGCAAGTAAAGGGAGATGTACTACTGTATGGAATACTGTGTAGTAATAATTCTTAACATAAATTTAACAACTCTCTCTCTCCCTCTCTTTCTCTCTCTCTCTCTCTCTCTCTCTCTCTCTCTCTCTCTATATATATATATATATATATATATATATATATATATATATATATAAACATGTACACCTATTTTTTTTAAGAATTATTAATATTTGTTTTCTACGTATTTTTCACTTGTGAAATAAATGTTTTGGTTAGTTAAAAATATTTTATATAGAATATTAATACCAAGTAACTGAAAATTATGTTCTTCGTTTGCTTTTGCAATGATTGTATTTTTCTAGATGAAATTTGTAAGAATGTGAAATAAAGGGATTTCATTTTCATCAGTAGTATTGTATATATTTTTTCCTTGTATCATGAAACATGGGCTGTATGTTATTGTAAATACCCAGAATTGTTTGACTTTCCCTATAAATCTATAACAGTGTCTATCTACAATATGAACTTCAACAACAATTTACTTAAGACTACGGGTTCCTATTTATGCTGTTTTAAAGAGTTTAATTTTTTAAATCCTGAAAGGGAACTGCAACAAACGTGATGTATATAAATGTTGAAAATAGTTTGTACTGTGTTGGCAAGTTTTTTCAGTGCATAAGTTTCAATAGATTTGGCTAAACATTATTTTCTTCATGTTAATAGTTAGCCAGAATCATTTAAACTTATGTAAAAAAAAAAAAGGTTTCGCAGTACAAAGAATTTCCTACATTTCTATGTAACAGTTTTGTGATATGTAGTCTCTATAAGGATTTAAAAATTAAAACCTATCAAATAGCATATAAATAGATCCATGGCATTAAAATGTACATTTTTAACATAGCTTTGTTTTTCAAGGAAAATTAATAAATTAAAAATTGCCGCCAATAGTTTATGGAGACGCCATGGTGAGCGCTAGCGTTGCGTAGTTTTTTTCGTTAGTTCTACGAGTGACCACTGGTAGCGCTAGGTGCAACTACTAGCACGAAAAAAATATTTGAGTTGCTCATCTTTATGTTAGGTATATAATCTTTGGCTGCCATTAGCTCATGACCAGTCGCAAGGCGCCACAATCGCTAGGCGTACTCGGTCAAAGATGTTAAAGGGTGCGGTCTCCTGCAATTTTCGTCACTATTTTTTATTTTTTATTTATACCAGAATTTTTGACGTGACAACGTCTTATAATTCGATAGAGCCGGCTGCACGCACGAAAAAACATGACTCATGCGGCGTTACCTCGCTCTGCGGCGTTCCATGTAAGGCTTGAAGTGCAAGCGAGAGCGCAGAACGAGCGACAAAGATGTACAATCGGCCTTTGCGTTCGGCAGCGTTCGGCCTTTGCGTTCGGCAGCGTTCGACATCCGTCTCTCTCCTACTTGAGTGAGCGATGCGTCTGCGTGGACAGCTGCTATACTGTAGTACATTTACATGTTTTGATCGAGTATCAAGTGCAGTGAAATGTGAATGTGGTGTCAATTGTTTATAGCAACGATAATTACAGCGATAAAGGTAATGATTCTTTCGATATTTATTATATATTCAGTGACGAAACATTCATCAAATTCATGAAAGACATGTTTAATGTCGATTGTGCATCAGACGTTAATAACTCAACAACACTAGGAGGCACCACCATCGATTTGACTTTTTCAAGACACATTAAACTCGAAACACTCCCTTTCATTTCCTACTTTTCCTATCATCGTCCTATTCTCAACAGAATAACACA
>PNEQ01135276.1:6765-38351 GCA_003012365.1 Medauroidea extradentata
TAGCAAGCATCCAGTGGCTGGCATTTCAAATTTAAAGTCATTGTAACACACTATGAAGTTATCTGGTGAAGAGCTTGGTGTAACTCTGATATTCTAGAAACATGGCAACCTAACGTGTGAAGTTCCATGTGCAAGACATTTTCAGTTGTTCATAATCTTTAAAATAAATAGCAATCTCAGCAATATTATCTTTTTTTTTTTTGGTTGCTTCTATAATTCCCAGGATATACTGTGAGTTGTCAACCAAAGTTTTGTAGTTCACGTGAAATTCAATGTCGAGTAGAAATCAGTTGTATAAAACCTCTATTTAACAAACCCCCTTACAACAAACATGTCATTTTTTGGTCCCTTGAGTTTTGTTAAATTGAGGTTTTACTTTAAATGGAAAATTACCTGCTCCACATAAATAATTTTGTCTGTTTTGATGCGAACAGTGGTTATCTTCGACCGACTTTCAACTCGAAGATTTTTATTGGTCGAAGACAAAGTCGAAGGAACAAAAATCTTTGATTCGACTTCGACAATGCGAAGCTTCGCACACCCCTAGTGGTGTAAAAATTAGTTAAAAGCTGTGAAAGATAAACAAAAAAACTATGTAATACAGTGAACCCTCGATAACTCGGACTGAAAGGGGTAAGAAGCTGTCCGAGTTACGATTTGTCCGTGTTATCGAGTGGTGTCCGGGGAGGTGGGGTAATCAGTCATTAATCACAAGAAACGCGAAAAAATTAGTATGCTATATTTTCTACAATCAAAAGAGGCTGCAGTAAATACTGTTTTGTACGTAACTATTGTATGAAGTTACGGGAGGGCCGCCATGCAGTGGGAAAATTAACGTTAACGTGGAGGACTATAAAAGAATGTCAAACAATGTGGGCAGTCAGGTCTTTATTAATTTTTTTATGCTGCTACTTCTGGCTGATCCTTTTTTTTTATCTCTGTGGTAGATGCTGGCACCAGGCCCCCTTCTACCACATAAAAGTTTTCGTCTGGCTGGCGACAGCCAATGTCCGTGCACGTGTGAGAGAGATAAGAAATGATCGTTGGAGATAAGCTAGGGTGGTTGCGAGCGGAAGTAGTCAAGGTCAACCGGTACAGTCTCATGCAATTCAAAAACAGCACGTGACCACACGCATCTCACACAAGATGTTCACATTGAAAACCACCTTACGTCCGTATGTCATAGCGTAGGGGCAGCAGCCAGCTACTAGCCTGATAGTTACTCTACCCTCCTACGAAGTTACAAAGGCACAAAAATAATTTTTCTCGTATACATGAATAAAAACGGTACTGTAATTAACAATCCGTCTGGGTCACTGTACATTATGTGAACACATTTGAACACTACACTAGACCCCCGATTTTACGAACCCTGGATTTAACGAAGGTAGCGATTCTACGAATACAATCTCAGGAACCCTCAAAAAATAACAAAATTATATGACAAAAAAAATTGTAAGGAATTACGTTGACAATGAATAAAACATACTGTATCTAATTCACGGCACTAAAATATGAATTGTAGAGTTGCAGTTATTACTTGGTAAGTCACAATATTAAAAATAAAACAAAAATAGCGAAAATCCGTTAAAAAGTGCGGCAGGGACAGTTTGAAAACCGCGCGGCGCCGCCTGTGCCAAACCGGCCGACCTGTCTCCAACTACGACGTATTAGGATCTATATTGAGGTCGTACTATAGACGCAAAGTTCCAGCGCATGCGCATTTAACTATAGTACAGCCTTCTTCTAGGCTGTTTTACGTCATCATATATCTCTCTCGTCTCGGGCCGAATGAGTTTACTTTTTTACACGAACCGTATAAATAATAGCGTGATATTTTTCTTTATTGCGTTAACACCATACGTACTTAAAACAATTAACTTGGCGCATAATTTGCTTAAACAATGCGTTACTGCGTGTCGTAAAGCGTGCATTTCACAAGTGAGCACGATAATAGCGCTACCTAAGTGTAGAAACATTTGTCTCCGGGTATGTGGAACTTGGAAAATAAATAGACGTTCGTGTATTACGTAATCTCGGAACTCCTAATTTATTTTTACCGCATATACTGACTGTGAAAGTGATTATTTTCAATCACTTATACATGTAATTCTCGACGATTTTAGGTAAGAACGTCACAAAATGGCGTTTTTGGAACAACGTCGGTATATGCTACGGTGCCGCTATCTATCAGCCATCTTGTGAACGTTCGTACAGTTGCGCTATCTGTCCGCTCTGCACGCTACTAGTATCTACGTACTTGTACAATTCAACAACAACGCCGAGGGAATGTTTTTACGTTAAGTTATTTAAACTGCGCAATGAGTAAATACATCCGCTTATTCCTTCTTTCTTTGGTGAATAATTTACAAAGGCATTTTACTAGTAAGGAATGCCTACTTTTTTTTCCCCCATTAACGTTACGCAAATAGGGCTATTCGCTCGTGAGAAGGTACTCGACAGCTCGGTTTTCTCTTTTTTTTAGGACAAAGGTCGATCATATCTATTGTTTAGCGGTGTTCTTTTGATCGTAAGACATCTGACTATTGATATGAATTTATATTTCAACTATTACTTGCGTTATTTTTCCGTTAAATGCTACGGAAGTCGGTCTATTCGCTCGAGAGAAGACACTCGGAATCTCGATTTTCTCATTTTTTTAGGAAAAGGGTTGGTCATATCTATTGTTTAGCGGTGTTCTTTTGATCGTAAGACGTCTGACTATTGATATAAATTTCTATTTAAACTATCACTTGCTTTATTTTTCCGTTAAATGCTACGGGGGTCGGGCTATTCGCTCGAGAGAAGACACTCGGAATCTCGATTTTCTCATGTTTTGGGGACAAGGTTCGGTCATATCTACCGCGCAACAGTGTGACGTCTGGCTACTGATATCAATTTATGTTTACAATATTACGTTAGTTAATTTCCCGCAAAATGCTACGGAAGTCGGGGCCTAGAGATACTTTGCAGAAAAAATGCAATTTTAAAATTTTCTGTTGAGGTATGGGGAAGGGGGGGGGGGCAAAAATAAGTCACTATCGAATTTACGAAGGTAGCGATTTTACGAATGCGATGAGAGGAACCGTGAGTATTCGTAAAATCGGGGGTCTAGTGTACTAATTTTAAAATTTAATTTTGTGTATGTAAATTGCATCATAGAACACATAATTTATATCTTTATTCTTACACAAATTGTCATAAAGCAATAAAATTTTAATCATGTTCTACAGAGTTGCCATATTTACTCGCGTAATCGCCGCATATTTTTGACCAAAATTTAGGCCCAAAAACTGGGGTGCGGCCATAATAAGGGGTTTTCAAAAAAATTACCTTCTAAATTTTTTTGGTGTAGAATACAACAAATGTACAATTTTCCTACATTTGCTCTTTCATAACGTGACCATTTCTTCTAAAGTAAAGAAAAAGATTTTGTCTGTGTATAGTACACATGGAAAAATTAAGACGACAAAATCTTGTTAATCCATTCATGTGCTACACTCAATGAAAATTATCCCGCATAAGACGTTTACATTTTAGGGTCCATTACATGTACGCTATATTTCCCGTGAAGTAGTTTATAAACAAATCCGATTCACGCTTAATACGTTACAACTTTCCAGACGCCGTTACGTTATCAACAGAGCATCATCAACCAGTGAGCGTGACTCATTGTGTCCGGCTTGGGCATGGATGTTGTGTTGTTCTTTCACCACCCACATCAGCTCTTGAAATCATCGTTGTTAAAGGGTCGTAAAACTTTCTCACCAAATTTTCTACATCACAATGTGAAGCAATTATTTTTAATTTTTTCTGTGATGTCCGGAACAATTTGTTTTGCAGCCCTGAATTCATTGCACATACCAGAACAAAATAATTTTCTTTTTATGTGTCATTGTAACCCGTAATTACCGTCATTTCACAAGCAGCACACTGAAATGTTTGTTTACGACACAATTGTGTGCCTGGCTCGCAGGATGAAGAGGGAGGAAAGATAAGGAAGTGAGAGATCGGCCTGCTGCGTTGCATCTTTACTCGCGCGTCGCGCGTCTCGCTAGCAATATTTTATCGCACCGAACTTGCCAGATATTTACTGTGGGATAATTAAAGGCTAAGTAACGATGGACGACTACGTTATAAAGTTTAATATTGTTCTAAAATATAATGTCATGAATTTAAATCCAGCAGAAATTATTTTTTATGTCTTTTAACCAAGAAGTAATTATTAAAAATTCTTTCCGAGTTATCCGAAGTCTGGGATATCGAGGTTCAAGTTATCGAGGGTTCACTGTACTATCAAAATTATTACGTATATTCAACCGAACAGTTTTGATTTTGCCTCATTATCATTAATTTTTAGTGTTTGTAATGCATGCCTGGTACTTAACTCAATAATGCAACTTAAAATATTACATTTTTTCACAATCAGACTATATAAATATCCTCATTTTTGTTAAAACTAGTTATCCTGAATTTTATTTCAGTTCTTGATTTTTATAAATTTTCTCCAGCTTATTCAGTCCCTTTCAGTATGTGTAACATTTTTAACTTTATATTACAAAAAATGGATGGTTAAAGTCAGTTCATTTGTTTAGTGTACCTACCCAAACAGATTTACTGTTCATATTTATTCTCTGGTGAAATATCTGAAAATTATGTTTCCCCTCGTTTTAGCCATTTAAATGTGTGTTTCTGCCCTTTGTGACACAGAGTAACTTCCTGATATCTCTGTTTACACAAGGAGGTGATGTTTTCCTTTATTTTCATTATGAAAATCAAAATTATAAATGCAACATCCCCAAAAATGCCAAAATAAAACGTTAACATGTTAACAAACAAACTTAAGTTAAGTCATAGAGATACGTATTGCAACTTGGTAGACTTTGAGTATTTGCTGTTGCTACTGTCGCTTGCCTGCCATCTTGTCGATATATTGAGATCACAGTACCGTGTGACCATGGCCATCATGAGTTGATAATCTTCTACTGCAAAATATGTTGAAGAATGAATGTATCTCTGCGAGTGTATCTATGGCCATGATTATGACTAAACATGTAAAATGGAAATATTAATTTTTTACGTGCTAGAATGAATGAAATAAACGTGAATGTCTGTGTTTTTCAGTCCATCTGTTATTTAAACTTTTTAAACATTAAAACGTCATGCATGGACTAATATCATTAAAGCAAAACAATACTGTATTTTACTTGATTGTAAGCTGACCTTTTTTTACCGTTTTGGACCATCAAAAATCCCCACTCGGCTTACAATCGGGTTCAACCATTTTACATACAGTTTCGACCAAATATAACTATATATGTTTATAAAATAGGCAGTACAATTTCATCAGTACTGATAAGGACGTAAACATGAACCTAATACATAAAAACGTGCAGTTTTTACTAGACGAAGTGTGATCTCTAGTAATATTATGGCCGGCCGACAGGTGACGGTCACCGCGCTGGCCGGCCCTTGGGCTGGAGCGAGCGTACCTATCTGACAGTGTGTAGTCACAAGGCGTCCTGTGATACATGCGTGCCGGTCCGCTACGGTACCGCTACCGCTGTATTTGCTGCTTGTACCTACTTACGTAATACGTGTTTGCTAAGTTTCAAAATAAAGAGTTTTAAAAAAGTAAGCAAATATCCCGAGGAAACGTTTAATATACCGGTGCTAACGTAATTTTTTACGCCAGCTCATTCACATAATAAACTCACGGTTCTGTTTAAGTATAATTCCGTACTTATCTATCTACCACCCGCACATTATTTCTAAAAAAACAAAATGTTTGGGAGCGAGTAAGGCTACAGCTTCCTTACGCTTCGCCGGGCCGGCCGGCTGCCAGTCTGCCTACCGAACCAGGACGTGCCGAGTGTCTTGTTGAACTACAGCGCCGGGCCGTGCCGAGCCGCGTCAAGCCAGCATTCCTCGCATCTCGCAGCACATGTCTCGCCCGCCTGGCGCTGACTGGTTTACCTACCGTACTTTGCGTCAAACGGCTGGAAGAAAAATCATCATCGGCCCTGAGGGGTTAAAGGGCCGTAAAACTCTGCCATTATCATTCAGTGCGCGGGACCTTCAAAATTCGGCTTATAATTGGTGGCATATTTTAATTTTTTTTCCAATGTTTTGAAAGTTAATGGTCGGCTTACATTCGGTTTCGGCCTACAATCGAGTAAATACTGTAATTAAACAAAACCAGAAATATCTGAAGGGAAAACGTTCACATTTTGACGATTGTGCCTCAGTTGATTTGTGATAAAACTTCCGCGAAATTATGCTGAAATTTATGTGTAACTTATAACCTTACAAAATTTTGCAGTATTTCGTGAATTTCGAGAGTCACCATTTTTAGGTGTCTTTATCTACTGTTATACAGAGATGCCAGTCTCTTCCCTCCTTGTTTACTTTGCTCTCCCAGCCCTTTGCAGTCTGGTTATCTGAGTTACACAGCTCGATGTATTTTTCCACTGGTTCAGGTGGCGATGGGGAGTCATTATCGACCACAACTAGGGAAAGTGGCCTCCCTTCCTCTGCGTGTATACTGGTTCTTACGTAGGTAATTGAAAGAGAAAGAAGAGGATGACCACCTACCTCTATAAGAATGCACCAACTCTTGTGGGATGAATGTATCGATTCTCAACGTACCACTTCAGTTGCAGTCACCTAATGCATTCCTGTTCTTTCTAGGCATGCTGATAGATTGGGATGGGTGGTGAGGCATGAAATCATCAAAGTGTGTGTGTTGATCTCGAAGATTGCCCACATAATATTTTGTGACAGAATTTTGAGGAATTTGAATATCTAAAAGCATTGTAATAAAATTCCTTAGTTTTTTAGCTACACTAGATCCCCAACTTTACGAACATTCGTAAAATTGCTACGTTTGTAAAATCAGTAGCAGCCTATTTTTCCCCCTTCCTTACCCAGTCAAGAAATTTAAAAATTACATTCTTCTGCAAAGTTACTCTAGTTGGGTCCCAATTTTTGTAGCGTTTAGCGAGAAATTAATTAATGTAATATTAGAAACATAAATTGATGTCGATAGCCATACGTCTTCCGATAAAAAGCACACTGCTTTACAGCATATATGACAGACCCTTGTCCCAAAACAAATGAGAAAACATAGCTTTCAAGTATCTTCTCGCGAGCGAATAGCCAAACTTCTGTAGTGTATAACGGAAAAAGTAAGGCAAATGATTGTTGAAGTAAAAATTTATATCAATAGGCAGACGTCTTACGAACAAAAGAACACCGCTGAACAATAGATACGACAAACCCTTGTCCCAGTAAAATGAGAACGCAGTGCTTCCAAGTATCTTCTCGTGAGCGAATAGCCCAACTTCTGTAGCGTTTAACGGAAAAATAATGCACATAATCATTAAATGTTATTTATATCAATAGGCAGACATCTTCTGATTAAAATCATATTTCAGAATGGTAGAAATGACCTATTTTTATGATACAGAGCTCCCGAGTGCCTTTTCACAAGTGATAAGATAGTTTTTGATTTTTTTTAATGCAGAAAAACTGATGATATGCTATTAAAAGACAAAAGTTTTCAGAAAAAAAAGTGAAATTGATAGCTACACTCTACTGTTTTCACCAAAACAAATTTTAACGCACTGGTGTACGTCTACTAGGCATGCATTACTATTCAGTACAATGCCCATGAATTAAAAACAGATGCATTTATTAATTTTACTGTTGTACACTAGACCCTTGATTTTACGAATACTGACTACCGTATTTGTCGGCATATAGGACGACCCCGCATATAAGACGAGTCATGGTTTTGAAGGTACAAAATCTTGAAAAAAAGTAAATTACTAATTTTGAAATCCCCGACAGAAAAATATTTTTTTCCTTTGCCTGAAACATTAAAAACTTAGTTTATATATTTTCATTCCATTTATTACCGGCATTTAAACATCATAATAGACACATAAACAAATAAAATTGGCTACTACTGGCCTCCGCGCGCCCGAGAACCAAGGAAATGCACGGCGGTGGCCGGCGATATCTCCATATGCCGGCAGGTGTGCGCGACTTGGCAACGCAGGACTGAGGCACGCCCTGCACTACATGGCAACGCCGGGTAACAACAGCTGCTTGCAAGGTCATCGCATTCTTGTGCGCTGTTGTCCACCAGCCTGGCGCTAGACAGACACATGAATGTGTGGTACGGTACCTAGATCCTCGTTTTTTCCGCCCGAGAGTCTTGTGCTTGCGAGACAAAGGATGAAAGCATGCGGACCTAGATCCTCGTTTTCTCCGCCCGACAGTTGTAGGCTGGCGAGACGAAGTATCTCGGCATGCGCTCGCATAGATCGCCGCTTCGCTGCGAGGAAGTATCTTTTATTATGAATGGCGCTCATCAAAATTTTGTGCCGTACATTTTATTAAAATAAACAGGGTACTCGTTTTCATTTGTGACGAAAAGCGCAATTCCTTGAAACAGCATACAACTCCATAGCTTATAGCTTAGCTTTCAAACAATTTTTGGCTACCAAAAATTTTTACACCCTTATATAAGACGAGGAGCAATTTTTGAGGGCCAAAAATATGTAAAAATTGTCGTCTTATATGCCGGCAAATACTGTATGAATGACGCTCATCAAAATTTCGTACCATAAATTTTATTAAAATGAACGGGGCACTCATTTTAATTTGTGGCGAAAAACACAATTCCTTGAAACAGCATACAACTCCACAGCTTACAGCTTAGCTTTCAGATGATTTTTGGCTACTAAAAATGTTTGCACCCTCATATAAGACGAGTAGCAAATTATTTGAGGGCCAAAAATATGTAAAATTTGTCGTCTTATTTGCCGGCAAATACGGTATTCCTTTTATGACATTGGTAAAATCGTTTGAGGCCAATTTTGCCCCCCTACCCTTTACCAAAATTTAAAACAGCATTTTTTTTTTGCGAAATGTCTTCTTGCGTACACATAATCTGACATCCGAGTTGTTTCACAAAAAAAAATTGCAAATAATAACTGAAGTTTAAATTTATGTCAATATACGGAAGTCTTCTAATTAAAATCACACCTACAAACGATCAATATGACCAGTTCATGTTACAAAAAAAATTAAACACCAAGCCCGGATGCCATCTTGTGATAGTGTAGGTAAACTTGATTCTCGTAGTATTTGTGGAAAATAAACCTATAACTGTTTACAAAACTCTTGTCAAAAGAATCCAAAATTAGTGACTCACACAACATTTTTTTAGGGTAGCGATTTTACGAATATACTTTAGGGAAACCATTAAAATATAAAAAAAATTTAAATTTAAAAAAAAATAAGTTAACGCTGTGAAAAGTGTGATGGCGCACATCGAAGAGCGACCTTCGGCCTGTGAGCATTACTACTATGTACGTTACACAGTTTTCTAACCACTCATTTCTTTATTATAAAGCTAAAGCTTTCTCTTAGTAGATAACAAGACTGTGACAGCTAAAATTACATGCTTGTCTCACGGCCAGCTTTATACCTTCCCAAACCTCAGGGTGGGAAACAACTTGCAGCACATTTCCCAGAAACTTTCAGTCAATATCCTCACTTTCTTAGCGATAAAATGCCTAGCAGACATCCAACTTGTTACCCTCCCTTTCTAGCTGTTATCAGGTCACTTTCACGTGTATACTTAAACCAGTAAAGATAATCTCTATTACTGTGCGCACAACAGGATTTTTCGTACCCTGACAATCACTTGTCTTGTATGTTATTTTTTTAGTTTTGGCAGTTTTTAATATCCAATTAATAAAATAAATATACCTTGCTGCATTCAACTTTGTACTTCTCCTATTTTCTTTCAGTGTGTATCTTCGATGATTAAAGCTAATTATTGAAAGATTGCAGATGTGCCCAACTAGCTAAAGAAAACTCACAAATTTTTTATTTTTACGATAACTGCCAACGAACCCACACACCTCAGGTTGCATATTCCAATAACGTTACTTTGACTGAATGGTAGGCAAAGAATTAAGTATTTTCTCCAGTAGGTTAGTTAGATAATCAATGGAGTGGATTTACTGGGGAAACGACCGCGACTATGTAGAAATCTACTGAACTGGTTGATCACTAGATACACTAACCACCCCAAGGTTTGATGACGAAGAAATCATCACTTTTCCCGACGGAGTTAAATACATGTTACAGTTCTTGTTTGAAGTCATATTCGTGTCTCCTCCAGCATCCCGCGTACTCCTATGTGCTTCGCATCTCTTCCCCACCCCCGAGCTCATAGAAGTGACAAAGTTCTTCTCAGCCAAGCACAAAAAAAAGTTGACGAAAAAACTTTAAAAACTATCAACGGAACACTTGTCGAGCCGAGTGTGCGCCCGGTGAGTTAGGCCGCCCGCTCGTGCGCATCAGCACGTGAGAAGTGATGACAAGCACAGCACAGTCAACTTTTTTTCCGTCTCTCTCCCGCGCCACCAAGAAATTTTAGGGAAATTCCATTTTAAATAAAGCTATGAAAGCTGAAGTAAAAGTTTGCGAGATAATGGTAAATTAATAAATACGCACAGTGGCGGCCATTGTAACTTACAGGCTGCCACGCTCGTGAAACAAACTGGTTACTGCTCGCCTAAAAATATTTTGCACTCGAGCGTTTTTTAGCATCGGCGAAACATATTATTTACGTTAATAAATTTGTTGTAAAACGTCTGCATAAATAATACGTTAACGTATTTCATTTTATAGATACGCTGGTTTTATCACGGGACGTGTCAGATAATAATCACGCTGGACACCACTGCATTCTATCAGCAAAATAATTAGTCGGTAAAACACGCTGCACGGTAGCGCATTCTGACGGAGATGCAAAAAACTATCTGTGAATTAGTATCCGGGCTGTCCGCTGTGATGCTGTATGGACTGGGTATCTAGATGCTCGTTCACTCGCCAGCCGCTTTGATGAGGATCTAGGCGCGCATTTGTTACGCAACACAACGTCGCTCGCTTGGCTGGCTTTGCTTGGCCACACGCGCTCAGCTCAAAATCACTTCTGCGGCCAAAGTTTTCAGTGAATTTTAACTTTTATTTTTCCTTGAGGGATGGTTTAACTCTATCTATGGAGAAAAATGTTTATACTGCGGCCTGTAAACATATTTTTAATAGACTTACACTACACTTTATATTTTGTTTTATCAAAGTTACTTAGTTATTTCATATGTTTTTGGTTATTTTTTCATAGTTCCTAAAAATCCTTTCGTTAAATTGCTGTTTTCGATATTCACAAGTTTGTTAAATCAAGGGTCTACTGTATAGCCTATTTTTTGGCCAAATTTTCAGTGCTGTATAATGTGTCCTCCTCAGACTTGTGTCTATACTGTTAGTGTTCTGACTTTGGACGTCAGTGTTTGTATTTCCCACGTACGAGCTTGGGGCGCATCGTCAACTGTTTTATTAGGTGCTAGAGTTGGCACTTCTGTGCAGGAAGCAGAAGAACTAGTTGTGTACGAGACAATATGGCAGTAAGTCACGTTGCGGTTCGCTGCCGTCTATCGGTTCAATTTTTGTGGCATCATCAATGACTATTAGTATTTTGTTGTGTCGTGCTGTGTAATGTTTATGGAGAAACATTATTTGGTCCTCCGGGCCGGATACGTGCCCGTTTTTTGTTGTTTTGTGACGTTCTGAAGTTGGGCTACAGTACTTGGACACAGAAGAACAGACTCGTTCGTTGTGCCGTTATTGGTGTCCGTGTGCTTCGTGGTACTAGAAAACACATGTTCCTACCAAGAAGATAATTGTACACGTTTTCTGGCAAGAAGATTGTCGTGAACATACTTCATTTCCTTTGTGTGCACATGTTTTCATTTCCTTTGTGTGCACGTGTTTTCATTTCCTTTGTGTGCACGTGTTCTGTATTCAGTCTTTGTATGCACGTGTTCTGTATTCAGTCTTTAGTGTGCACGTGTTCTCGATTCAGTCTTTAGTGTGCATGTGTTTCATTTTAGTCCTATGTGTGCACGTGCTTGGACTTGCGCCGTTGTTTTAGTTTTGGGGCTTCTCTCATGATTTGACTTTCGTTTGTTCTCAGAAATTTATCTCTGTACAACGTGTGTTAGCAATTTATTATTCATTGGCTTCATTTCTCTAGTTTGGTTTGTATTATTTTATTTATTTGGCTAACGTTTTGGCCTTAAGGTTGTCTTGCAGTTGGTTGTATGCTTTCTTGGATAACTTAACCCTTTGTACTTGTTCTACTGTAGGCTTTTGGCATGAAATCTTTTGGTTAGATCTCTGTCACTAATTTTTGCTTCTAGTGTCTGGTGCCAGGTTGTCTTTGTTTCTTTGGGGTTGTGTTGTGTTTTGTTTCTTTGTTGTAATGTCATAAATGGCTGAAGCAAAAGCAGTTGGCTGTGGATAAGTTGCCAGATGTAGGTGCTCAGGAACATGCTGGGCGCATGGCAGAATTTGAAGAGAAGTATTTCTATGTAATGGAGATGGTAGCTGCACTCACATAGGAATCAAAACGCCAGGTTTTACCCACAGCTAGTACTAAGGCCCACCAATCTAGGGTAGCCTTACCTAAGATAACTCTGCCCAACTTTGATGGTGATTGCAGGCAATGGCCTGATTTTTGTAACCTGTTCTCCGTTTTGGTGTCTGAGAATGCTGATTTGTCAGCAGTTGAGAAACTGGCATATTATCCAAGTTTAGTTACAGTTTCATACAATAATAAAAATGAAACACGTTCATGATTCCCTTAAGTGACCCTACAAGTGTGAAAATACGGTAGAGTGAATTAGAAAAGTAACATGCTACAATGTATCATCCTACTCACAACTGTTTTCAAGGATGCAGACAGTGCGAGACAGGTATATATTTTTATATTTCAGCTGTGATACTAATATTACAACTAGGTAGTTTTGTTGCAGCTCTGTTTATTTTATTTGTGGGCAGAGGTGAAAAAGTTTTTATTGTCTTTCATAATACAAGATATTTGCTTTTGTGTTCCGAGCCTATATCCAATCAAACAACCACATACAATGTAAATATGTTTTAAGGCACGAGTGGAATATTTTTCATGTGCAGAAACCAATACAACAAGTATTGTTCAAACACGTTAGAAATACAGTAAACCCCCGATGTAAAGACATTAAGTCAAACAACATAAATTTCTAGGAATCCTGGGAAAAAAAATTAAAAATTGATCAAAACAAGCACATTAAAATGTTTTTTAAAAATAATTTTTCGTACAATAAACAATAACATACTGCAGTTATAATAAATTAGTGATATGCAACTGTGTAAAAAAAAAAATCTGTGAAAATATATTCAAAACTTTGGCTGGATACAGTTGAAACGCGTGCCGAGTGAGCTAGGCCGCCAGCGCAACACCAACATGAGAGACGTGATGACTAACGCTGCCTTGTCTCCTCCTGCTCCCCCTCATTTCTCCACACTCCCTCCTTCCTGCACTCCTCTCTCATTCCTCCATGCACCCTCCTCTCTGCACTTCCCTCTCATACTCATCCACTTACCATTATCTGAGCCACGCAGTTAGCCACCTGCAGGCAGAGCATGGTTCGTGTTTTCTCCCTGTCGTCAGAATGACGTGTCAGTGGACAGACGTTACGTCAAAAAAGGGAGCATTGTTCTGTTTCTCGCCCGTCAAAGCGTTTCAGATGAACGACGCAACCGTCAATACAAGACGCTGTAGTTATTGTGTGTCATGATCCAACTTGCATATTTAAAATAAATATTGATAGAAACAATGCCATATTCACAGTTTCAAGTGACAAATATATTTTTAACTAATATAAAGTCTGCACGCAGTATAAACAATACGTGCAATGATAAACTTAAAGCTCAATTACTGCACAGGTATCATAACCTATATCTTGACCATACAGCCATAACCTGTAGCTACATCTTGCCCATACTGATAGCTAATACCTAAGTAAGCAATACAGTTTGTATTGAATATTTTTGAAGACAAAAACAAATTGTTTTATCTTATGTATATATAGGTAATTATTGGCGCTGTATTAGTGTACGTACACATGTGTTTTGTCTGTAATTTCAATGTGTTAAGTATAACCAAACCGAATGAAAGTGATGTGCGGTAGAAAAAAATTACGGTATTTTAATATTCATGGCTTGAATCTGTAGTACAAAACGCGTAAGACAAAATCATTCTCTGCTGAGAATATCCTGAGAAACCAGTGTTTATATGCAACGTAGTAACTTTTAAAAACATTGCTACAGTTTGCAGACCTGCCAACTTTTACGGATTGTCCGTAATTTGTACGGAAATCTCGAAGTATTACGGTTTTATGGACATATCTAACAAATTTACGGATTTTCTGTGTGCCGGCAAAATCGCACAATTTCCAACGCCGTGCTACCTCGAGTTCCTTAAATATCGTATTTATTGTACATGTATCGTACTTTATACTGAGTTATCGTATTGTAAATAACGAAGTAAGTTGATGGTACCGTACTTTCGGGAATAATTGTACTACATCTGTAGCCATTGTACCATATCATTTGTCTCTCGAAGATAACTCAAACTACAGAGTCGAGCCGGTCGGGTCAAATCTTGTTTCGACAGTCTGTTGTTTTAAAAATGGCGTTGGTTGTGGCTCGTCTGTTTACATGCGTTGTGGTACGTGATTTTTTAGATTCTGTGAAGCTAATTTGCCTATCATATTGACTATTTGCGTGTACTAATTACAAAAACCGTAGCTCGGGAAAATGAGAAGAGAATGAAATCATAAGAAAGTTTTGTCTCGTCGCGTATGGGTAGCCCGGCGACGTTCTGTATGTAAACAATTATTTTAAGCCGTTTACAAACTTTTAATTAATTATTTTGACGGTAGATTTGAGGTCAGGTGCTTCGTGTGTCAACAGTTGCGTATTTAGCATTTGCAATACGTAGGAATATAAATAAAATTTAAGACGTGAAAATATAACCTCATAGGCACTGCTGTGCAGTGCTGTGTTAACCCAGTGTGTGGTGTTCACACAATCGTCAGAAAACGCGGAACTGTGCGGTACTGGAAATTGTTTAACAACCAGGTAATATTAAAATGGCCTTCTGTGTGGAAAAATGAAATTAAAAACTAATCTACAACACCTAACCAAGTACAGTGAATTCTCAGTATAAAGTACTTCAGTATTAAGTACTTTTCATTACAAAGTACATAATTCAAAACACCTAGAAAGAGTTTTTAATTTAGTAACTGTTCAGTTTAAAGTATTTTCAATATTAAGTATACAATCTTTAGTTCCCTTCAAGTACTTTGTAATGAGATTTCACTGTACATAGGTTTGTGTAAATGTTTCAATAAATATTTAGAGTTGTATTTGTATTTTATTCTAACACAACAAAGTAGTATAACATTCAGTGGTTTATTTTTCTTATTTTTCTATTTTCTGGGTTTTATTATATAAGCAATGGTGGCAAGTAATTTTATAGTATATTTAAAATATTTGTGTGTTCAGTTTTAATGTAAGTAGCTTTGTAGGCCTATATTATTAATACAATTATTTTTTAATAGCAGTTAATCATATACAGCACTTCAAATGCCGCATTTGATTTACGTCAAATTTTAAATATTTAAAAATCTTACTGATAGGACTCTTTGGAAGTTGGCAGGTCTGAGTTTGTGTTGGCAATTAACCTACAATGTTGTACCTTACAGATATCGCAGGAGACTATTAAAATATTTGTAATCTTGAGCAGTACGTTATTCATGTTCATGCGTTGTCTTTTTCCTAGATTGGGAAACCAATTTTAAATTTATATCGTGTATAGGTTAAAGGAGACCACAAAATATATATTTTCCTCAAATTTAAGAAAAATGTTTTTATTGACTGGAGAATAGTAATTATCGTCTTCTGTTATTTATTTTAAATGTTATGACAAAAAATAAATTTGTCCCTGTAAATCATATGTGTACTTCAAAATTATAAGCTACATATTGAAATCTTAAAAATGATGTTGAACTTTATTTACCATGTTATATTTTACATTGCTCATATAAACATCTAAATGAAGATATAAAAAAACTATGGTTAAGTACTGATATTTCTATTTCGACATCAACACCACTACTAAAGTGACGTTTACACTGACTCATGAAATTAATATATAAGCAAACCCCACACGACGGCCACAGAATATTAGTACTTGGCCACAGATTTTTCAAGTTCTGTTCACACGTTTAATGAATTAAAGTGCCACTTGTGAATAAAAATACACGTTAATTGTATCACTTATAAATAAAAGTACAGGTTAAGTGCAAATAAAGCCGTTCTAGTTACAGCTGTATAATATTTCTGTTCATAGAGGTTTTCTATTGGCTGAAACTTGAACGCAGATTCTCCAACACACAAAAATAACACGTCGCTACTGCAAATTTTGTACCAACCTCTGCATATATTCCTCTTTGGAACCGTCCTTCATTTGACACAATATTTCTGACGGAAGCGTTACGACACGACGATCCATGCTCACATTTTTGCGCAGCCGTCATGACACTAGCGTCGTTCTACCAACACGATTTTTAATAAAAGAACCATGCTCGACCTACTGATTTACATGTAGCAACGGTCGTGGCCAATACTGTAATAGCTTACGTCTCACTTCCAAACCCTTTGCCCAACCAATGAGAAGTCAAGTTTCGTGTCTTGCAAGTCTATTGACCTCCACCTTGTTTTCACCACTGCGATTATAACTAGTGTTGCCAACTGTAGGGTTGTCTCTGTTTGTAGGGTCGCCCTAGGTATGTTACAGAGTTTTCAAAGAAAATGCATTGACTATTATATAACGTGGAAAATTTTTATGTATTTGTTTAGTCCTATTTCTTCAATTGTTGCAAACTGGTAGCTACTGATGAACGAACAAATATTGATTGGTGTGTACAGTGTAAGCCGAAAGTCCTAGAAAGTGAGATAATAAATGAATATGTTCTTTTTTTTTTGTGCAGAATCTCACCCTGTTCTGGGGTTCCTCGGATTAGTGATTTTTCTCTCGTACCTGTAAATTACTTCAGTTGACATTCGGAGTTGTACGGCCCAGGAATGACCTTTTAAAGTTGCTGACCTCGTAAAATCGTATCTGAAAAACCCAAAACCCCAAAAATTGCATTGAAATAGCAGTTTTCTTGTTAAGTCAGCTCTATCATCTTTATACAAAAAAATAACACATTTTTAAAATTAAATTAGTAGTAATTTGTTTTAATAAATATATGGCTTCCGCAACATGTAAACCCTAGAGGGCGGTGTGTGAACACCCCTCCCCTCCCCCCTCAAAAAAAAAGTAAACAGTGCCACAGAGTCGCCTTGAATATTTTTGCAGTTGCTTCTTAGGGGAAAATCAGACATGTGCTAATTAAATATTAATTTATTTTAATAAACATACATTAATTAAGATGGCAACAATACTTGCAGACGTAGAAAAATGTACACTGCAATGCAGTGTTTATGTATGCCTAAATATTTATAATTTACACAGTATGCGTATGACACTACAAAGATATGAGAACAACTTTATCATTGATACAGTATCAAATTACATTGATACAGTACCGAATTAATGCAGCACACTTTCATGTAAATAATAAATAATTACTTGATCCCTCCAGATACAGCTCTGCAACTACTTTTTACACATGCATAATGTTATGTCGCTTGCCAGGTAAAATGATTGCATACACGGGCGGTGGCAGTGTGTGTGGGCACGTGCTTTTCTGTAGGCAAGCTGCCGGTGCCAGCCGGAGTGAATGGCTGTTATTGATCGTGCACACTGCATAGTGCGCAACACAGTTCCCCGGTGTGGGGGGGGGAGGAGGCCGAAGTCTTCTGGCCACCCCTCCTCCCATCGCTTGGCGAGAGGCGACACAAGTGAGACGACTGAAAGTAATATTGTCTTTGAGTGGTCTTTGATAATTATACACATCTCTCTCTCACCCTCAACCTTCTTGTAGTAAAAAAAAAAAGTTTGCAACTCATGACCTGAGAGAGAGAGAGAGAGCAAGAGAGCGAGAGTGCGAGAGAGCGAGAGAGAGCGAGAGAGAGCGAGAGAGAGCAAGAGAGAGCGTGAGAGCGAGAGAGAGCGAGAGAGAGCGAGAGAGAGCGAGAGAGAGCGAGAGAGAGCGAGAGAGTGCGAGAGAGCGAGAGAGTGCGAGAGAGTGCGAGAGAGAGCGAGAGAGAGAGGCTACTGTGACGTGCACCTGCACATAGTCCATACTTTGTACCTTATCATATAATATTTTTAATTTTTTTCCTCTCTCAGGTAAGAATTTTTTGTTAGTAACAATTTAATCATGCTAACTTAACCAAATGTAAGGATGTATGCAGCGGGATCCAACATTTTAATTGAGGACACTGGAAGACAAATTAACATTAAAATTTTATTAAAAATTTAAAATTTTTACTATTAAGGCAAGATAAAAGTAGTAAATTTTACGGGTCAATTTTATCTGATTTATGTCGTGTTTCGACTCTTTTTAAAGATAATTTAATTTTTAACAACTTTTCTAAGTGACTTTTCTTATATTTTGTCTCATTTGTATTTTGGAAATTTCAAGTAGGCTCTGAACTGGCCTCCGCTGGGATGGGATTTATCTGGCAGGCAGGTCAGAGTTCAGACGCTTGGAGGCACGTACAGAGGCATGCCAGTATGCAGCTTGGTCAGCAGCCCATTAGGTTTTCATTGTGGGTGGTAGTGCCTGGCGCAGCAGAACTCTGAAAAGGTGGTGCTCCATGACAGTTTGATGACGCAGCATGTCCCCAAATAATGCAAATAATGAATATTTAGCTGTTACTGTGTGATAGAAAGTTCTGCAAATTTGTCTGTAACTGTTTTTTTACGTAATTTTCCTTTGATATAAATCTTCATTGACTATTATTCAAAAGAAGTTGGATCTTGGTGTATTACTATGCTGATTGGCTTCAACTGTGCACGTTCGCCACAAGACAGAGAAGTTGGGGGAAGTATTGTGGTGTCATCAGTCGGGAACGGACGTGTTGAGTTGATCTGTAGTGGAGTCTTGAAATGATAGCTGGAGAAGGCGGAAGGTGTGAAGGAGCGATTAGGAAGTGGGGCTGTGCAGGGAAACCGAAGGGGCGCTGGTGCAACTAGAGACTGCCAGTGCTGGCACCTTTTTCATTGTCTTCATTTGCATGCATACGAGTATTTGTAACCTCTGTAGTAAGTCAGAAAGAAAAAGAAGCAACCAGTAACGTGTGGAAGCTTCACTTCGACAGTATTCATTATGTAGTCAGATCACTTGTATGTTGTGATGTTAGTTGAGTAGCGGTTCAGAAACGAGTTGAACTCCAACATGCAAGCTATTTTGTGGCGAACTTGCAGCAGTGTGTAGCCAACTGTCCGAAAAAAAATTTTTTGTTGCTTTCTATAAAAACAACATAAGTTCATTGTTTTAGTTGTTCAAAGCCAGTAGTCTAGGATTATAAAAAGGACTTGTATCTAGCGACCAATCATGTTTTAAGCAAAAGCCTTACTTTAAAATATAAAGACATGCAGATGAGCTGGTATACAATTTTGGTTAGCGTAAATTCCCCACTTCACTCCAAGAAATGTTTCCTGGAAATATCTTCAGCACTGTTAATCTCACCACTGAGCATTCAGGCAAGTATAACTCAGATTCAAACTGCCGCCACCGTCGCCGGCAACGAGAACTTCCAGTAGAAGAAGCAGAATTGACCCACAACAAGACACCCGCCCCGTTACATCTGGCACCAGCACCAGATACACTGTTGTCAGGCAGTCCCAAAAACCTTCCACTCAGCTCAGACGACATAGCCATTTAGAACAAAAACTGCATGTTCTGACTGAATAATGGTGGACATGTGCAGTTTCTTCACTAAGAATAATTGCCGCCCACTGTACTATTTCTGAGTTGCACGCGCGCAACCACACACACACAAACGCACACGCGGGGAATGTCTGTGACATACGATAGCGTGCATATGAACGCGCATAAACACACACACACTAGCCACTCATGCTTATCTCTGCTTAGCTTACTTTGCTACAGCTCAGATTTTACTGCTCAGACCTTGATCTTTTCGAGATAAGCAGCAAACATGCAACATGGGTGTTGGGCCGTGAAAACGAGCATGTCTAGGTTTAGCATTGCTTTTCAATGAGCAGTGTGTCTAGTTAGGTGGCGTTCAAATGTAGGTCTGACACATTTTCCATTGGCACACTGGCGGAATAAAATCGCAAACTTGTGATCTTGCTCAAAGTCAGTGCGGACACATGCGCCTACTTCTGTTGTAGTTTTGAACTTAACTTGGTGTCACAGCCAATTACATTTCATGACTAGAGCGTGAAAATAATGTAACTGTCAGTGTTGGCATTGCTCATTTCTGCTGGCAAACCCACCACCTGAAAAATGGACAAGTCAACAATTACATCCTCCTGTCCAAGTCATTTGACATTCATTAATACATAAACATGGTGGCTGAGCTGAATGGCAAAGGTTCAAATGGAAACGATATCCTCGCGGCCAAAATGGCACAGAGCAAGCAGGTTTAACAAGATATTAAATGCAAGAAATAAACCGAGGAATAAATTAAAACAAATGTGACTGAAACTTACCAAGAACAAAAAAGTGAAACTTTGGTGCCATGTCGGCCACGAGAAGATCGGAGCGACACATCGGACGGAGCACGAGTGACAACTGACTCATGCGAGCACACTCGTCCTAGCATATGGCAAGGAAGAGGGGAAGAAGGCAGGGGAGGCACGGAAACGGCCGACGGAGGTATTAGATTGACGAAGTTGGAGTCTCCAAACAGCGAGGGGGGGGGGGGAACACCACAGGTTCGCGGGAGCACTCACTCACGGCGCACATTTTAAACAAAGATTCCTTTGTTAAGCACTGCTAGTCTTCTTCTAGGCATGCCTAGTCTTTATCCTTAGCGTGATATTTCACCTCCTGACAAATGCTCGTAGAGCTGGACGGCCTGTCCAGTTCAACTCCTTCTCTGTTTACTGAGCTATCGGCCTTACAGGCTTCAAGCCATGCCAACAGCTTTGGTGAAACAGGTCCAAGCAGACAGCGAACCACAAAGTCACAATAACTGAATACTAATAGCAGTGGCGATAACCTGGGAGAGAGCATCTGGGTGCGCGCTGCCGTGGAGGCTCTCGAATCATGAATCCCCATCTGCTCCACTCGGTCAAGACGAGGGAACACCAGCCACCACGTGCCACAGCTAAGGAAAGGATGCTCGACTCAGGCGACAGCACATGTAACATTATGAAAAGTTAGTAATACCAAAATAAAACCATCGGCCCACCAGCATACACAAAACAGCCTCTTAGATTGTGTTTACAAACAAACAATAAATATTTAATATCAAGAATATATACATATATCATGCCCGTATTATTGGCTAACTAGCAACACACACTGTTGCCTTAAAATAACACTACACAACGTATATATGGCATGCTGCACAATCAAGGATATTATATGTCAACCCTCTTAATCTAAGCCTTATATTACCCTCCCCGCGGGGCCTTGCTAGCAAGGTACTACACAAACGTACACACCACAAACAACACCAAAACGTAACACATAAACACACCACCGGCCGCCCGTACAACACACAAGCACAAAACAATCGCCACTCCAAAACACAAACAACTAACACAAATCACAACAGTACTCCTCTGAACTAGCCTCCTACAGACCCGAGGCAAACTAAATACAGAATGGGAGAAGGAAAGGATTGCTGAACGTCGACCCAGGACGCACTCTTCGGAAAAACAGACAAACAGGATGGCCTATCTCTTCACATGCCGACCAACAGTCTGTAACAGGACTTAAGAAAGCAATCAGTCACTGTCATCGTCTTCCTTTACAGCATGTTTCAAATGGGTAACATGAACCTTGCAGGCTACATGTCCGGAAAGTGGATCGGCGAACAGGATGGCGTTAGGCCCCAGAAGTTTAACTATGTCAAATGGACCGGCGAAACGCAACGAGAGTTTACTTCCCCGATCGTCAGCACAAGACAGGAGAGTAAACGACCTACAGTACACGGACTGCCCAACCTGGTAATCAGAGGCTACCCTACCGGCATTATAGCGCTCCTGCAAGCGACTCTGCTCATCATACAGGTGTGCCAACACGTTGGCGGCCAACAGAATCTGACAAGGGAGCGGCAGGACTGGGTATGCTCCACATGTTGAGCAATGGGTGAAGGACATCTCCTCCCATAACAATTTGGGCTGGAGACTGGCCCGTAACACCATGAACTGCCAAATTAAATCCGAAGTTAATCAGATCAAGGTCCTCATCCCAATGAGCCTGCTGCGAGTGGTACAACGCAGAGAGAGTGCACTTCATGCTGCGGTTGAACTGCTCAACCCTGTTCCCGCACGGAAAGCACGGGCTCGAGGTGAAACGGGACATACCCCACCTAAAGCACGTATCCCAAAACTCCACTGACATTAAGTAGGCGGCGTTGTCTGTAACCAAGCTGACCAGCGGGCCGAACACAGACCACACATGGTCGGACAACGCTCGCACTATCTCGCGGCTCTTAACAGACCTCAAAGCGATGTGGACGACAAAGCTGGAAAACACATCGAGCAAGATAAGGACATACATATATCCCTTGGTGGACCGAATCAGAGGCCCAAACACGTCACAATGGATAACCTCCAAACTATATGACACCTGGTCGATGGTGTACAACCCAACCTTTGAATTCTGCGCTGGCTTAGCGCGCATACACAAATCGCACTTACGCACATATTCCCGGAAATCCTTGGCCACCGAAGGGCAGTAAAATCGGCCGCACAATTTTTTAATGTGCCTTGCCGGCCCAATCGTCCTCCGAAGGGCGAGTCGTGAAAATATACCAAAAGTTCAGCCCTACATCGTTCGGGAACAAACAAACACTTCGCCCGCACACGACGCTCTACATGCAGTAACAAGCCGTCACTGATAACATACGGCACATCCTCACCACGCTGCACGTCCAGAACAAGTCTTTCACATTCAGGATCCTCTGCCTGTGCATTGCGTAGTTGCACGTAAAAACCTTCACTAAGGTAGTGAAGGCCGCACTCAGCATGGCTAAGGACAAAGAACCGGAAGGTTCGACTTCGTAGTCATCCGGATCAAACATTCGAGACAACGCATCTGCAGCTGTGTTGCTCGAACCAGGTACATGCTGTATGTCAAACCGAAATCTCATTTGTCGAAAAGCCCGTCTCCCTAACTTACTGAAATCGTTTGAGAGACTCAGCAACCACTAAACCGCCTGGTTGTCGGTGCACAAGTCAAACTAAACACCGCTAAGGAAAGTATCAAATTTGGCAGTACCCCACACGCACGCCAGAGCCTCCTTTTCAAAGGAGCTGAGACGTTGCTCCCCATCTGAGAGTGTGCAACTCGCAAAACTAACTGGGCACAGCGTCCCATGCCTCTATTGACTCAGCGACGCACCTAGGGCTAAACTAGAAGCGTCTACATGCAAAACGAAGCGCAGATCGAAATCGGCCATGTACAGGGCAGGGGCATTAGCTAAGGCAACCTTAAGCTTTTCAAAGCTCGCCTGCTGTTTGTCTCCCGAAACAAAATCAACATTTTTGCTCTTCAAAAGGTTTAAAGGCACAGCGAAACGGGAATAGTAACCCAACAGACCCAAGAACCATGACACACCATGCATGATCTTTGGCCTAGGAAACTCAACAACTGGGCGAACACGCTTCGGATCTATCAACTACCTGCCCTTGGACACGATGTACCCTAAGAAATTTACGGACGATGCAGCTCAGGTGACCTTGGCTGGATTGACAGTGAGCCCAGCACCGCGCAAACGTTCAAGGACCAGGTGCAAGTGACTCAAGTGCTCAGTCATGTTGGCACTATAAACAGTGATATTGTCTATGTAATTGTAGACACATTGGAACTTTAAATCGGCGAGGACGTGGTCTAGGACCCCAGACAACGCTTGCGTCCCAAATTTTGCTCCCATAGGGATACTGTTAAATTCAAACTGCGCCCTCGGTGTACGAAATACCATATACTTCCAACAGTCTGGGTGCAAAAGGCATTGGTGGAAGCTGACGTTCAAGTCAATGACCGAATACACACAAGCTTTCCCCAAATGCTGGAGGGCAGCGTCGACAGTGGGCGCAGGGAAAGGATCCAGAAAGATTTTTGCATTTACTTTAGACATTTCGGTCACAATCCGGTAACCGCCACCCTTCTTTACCAAAAACGCCGAACTGGCATAGTCCGAAGTTGAAGGTGATATTTCTCCTTCGCGCAACATCTTGTCGACGATGTCCCACATAATTGCCAATATAGGGGGGCTATACGTGTAGAATGGGATGCGAACAGGAACATCAGCTACAACTGAAAATTTGTACGGCAGGACATCACGCTGACCCGTACGTGTCGTGATTACCTCAGAATATTCGTGCAGAACCAGATCAAGATCGTCATTTTGCACGGAACTAGTCATGGTCACGCGACCTAGCAAGGCTGAAACTGGCATTGCCTAAAAATGCAAGGAGCACGGGTAATCAGGAGCAAACTTAAAAACCAGCTGCCGACCATACACATCTATCACACCAGGTGCGCGAAACAAAAAATTCACCCCTAACACCACGTCTGCAATTAAACCTGGAACTAGCCAGAACCGATGGGTACAAGAAAACCGGTTGACCTTGAAATGTAATATCACCAAACGATGACATTCCACAACTTGGCCTTTCGCCACGCACACTTGTAGTGCTGACCGGTCATCCAGCTGGGAAACTATCCGCGGATCCTTGCGCAACAAAAGTGCCCAAAACTGTTCGCAAAGAAAACAATGAGAAGTCCCAGTGTCTAGCAGGGCGGCATGTGAAAGCCCGTACAACCACACAGAGAATAAAAAATCAGTACGAGTCACATGGGAAACAATACGCAGCGTATGCTCGACGTGCGGAAAGGCGGCGTTGCTCAGTTTCCCGAACACTGTGATCTAGTGTGTCCCCTTCTACCACAACAGAAACACGCCCGCGACCCAATGCTTACACGAGGTAGTGGACAGTCAGCCAGGACATGACCGCGCTCTCAGCAATTAGGGCACCACAATGTAATGGGGCGCTGGGATCTTGCTCGGTTAGTAATCATCACTGGCCGGAAAACGACTCTGTAAACTATTCGAAGCTTCCCTCTGATTGCCGCTCGAAAGCCTGGCTTCGGAACTGCGGTCTATAGCTGCTGCGACACTGGCATTGACTCACCCATGATCTAATCACCTGCACACAACACCTCCTGGCACCCGATTGGCTGAGGCAACAACGGCCTGGGCACGGTCGATATGAGCCACAACAGAAGGTCCAGAATCCATCTTTAACTGATGGTAAAATTCCGCTTCCAAGGCCATCTGGAGGTCGATTTCAAGGGCCAACTGTCGCAGGCCTTCTACGCCTGTGGGAGTTGATTGCATGGAACGATGCGCACGAGAACCTGGCGACCAACAATCCACAATGCCCTGCACCAGTTTAGGCACCGGCCGTTTTAAATTCAGTGCTCGGGCGCAATTCAAAATATTGCTTACGTACACCAACACCGATTCGTCAGGTCTTTGGAATCTGTCAATGTATCGCCACTTTGCCCCCGACCACCCCGACGGTCTGCCGACACTAACAACAGCGTCTTAAATACCTCGTAGCATGCCACTGATAGATTAACGTGTGCCATCACACTACCGGCTTGTTCACCTAAACGAGTCGATAAACACGTTAAAAAGAACCCTTCACAGTTTACACATTGTACGCCATATTATATTGCATCTGCAGACAGTAAAAAACGTAAAACAGAGTCTAGCTCTACCACTGTCAACAGCGGTATCGAATTCACCCTCTCCACTACCATCATCTGTCGAGCTGACACAGGTCCGTCATCAACGTCATCCAAACCTCCCGTATTATTAATGACCCTCAAAGAATTAATATAGGCTATTACTCGTATGCGCAAGGCTGTGACATTCTCACTTCTATCAAATTCAAAGCCAGCACTTCTTATATAGTCACAAAGCTGAAAATAATCGTACTGTAGTAAGAATTCGTGTACTCCGCCCATAGCCATGACGCTAAAAATACTGCCAACAGTAATCTCACAATAGTTGGTCAACAATAAGGCAAATCTAAGCAAAAGGGAATAAAAAAAAATATATCACCGTACCCTTTGCCACTACATCCGCGAACATTACCAGTAATTCCGCGCTATTATATTAAACTACAACGTGAATTGCATAGGCATAAACAGCATCAGCAAAGTCACGCAGGAAATTTAGCCCGTCTCGCTCAGACGTACAGCGCTCAATTATAAGAAACTAACAACACAAGTGCTGTATGCCAGTATCACACGGACACGTCAACAGTGACACGCCCGTCAGGGCCAATAATCTCTATCTCCCCCCCCTGCACCAACTCTGGCAACACCTCTGTTCACGGGACGGGGCAACGGTACCTCTAATAATTAGTATAGATCAACATGCTCAAATTCAAGTACATTTACTAACAATAACAATAGGCTGACAAGTATAAATTATAACGCTATGATGCGCAACGGCATTCCGTACATAAACGTTCATTTGACTTTCATTAATACATCAAACACTGTGGCTGAGTCGAATGGCAAAGGCTCAAAGGGAAACGTCCCCTCGCGGCCAAAATGGCACAGAACAAGCAGGATTAACGAGATATTGAATGTAAGAAATAAACCGAGGCATAAACTAAAACAAATGTAACTGAAACTTACCAAGAACAAACAAGTGAAACTTTGGTGCCATGTCGGCCACGAGAAGATCGGAGCAACACATCGGACGGAGCACGAGTGACGACTGACATGAGCAAGCACACTCGTCCCGCAGATGGCAGAGAAGAGGGGAGGAAGGAAGGGGAGGCACGAAAACGGCCGACGGAGGCCAGCATGTCCGGTGTAACAGTGTGGATGGCGTCCAGAAGCCTCAGTGTGAGGCAATGAGGGAGAAGGGCAAACCTAAGGTTTCATTAGTGTGTCATTAAGGCACTGGGAGCTGTCTTCGTTGTGCTGCGAGCATGTGTTGAGTGTTGGCGATGGAACAACAGAAGCCATTTTGTGTCATTAACTTAATGAAATGATAATTTGTAATGACTGTTCAATGCGAATAGAGATGTCGCCCACCTGATAGGTGGAGTGTCCTGCGGTAGTTTCGTCAGTTTCATGAAGGGTGGCTGTACAGAGACTAAGGCGGCTACATGTGTCAGACGTGAATGTGCAACAGTTTCAGCAAGCATGCATGCATAGTCTACGAAAATCAACTCATTGAGCTAACCGGGAAATGGAAATCCTTCAACTGACTGTTTGGAGAGTGTTGCGGAAGCAATTGATGTGCAAACCATATAGGTTACAGCTTGTTCAGGTTTTTACTGCAAGGAACAAAGAACTCAGACATGGTTTTTGCTTGGACATTCTTGGCCAGAATGTTGAAATACCTTCATCTCTAAGTTGGTGTTTATGATGAAGCGACGTTCCACACCAACTGTAACGTCAGCTGGCACAACGTGAGAATATGGAGCCAGGAGAATCCACACGAAACTACCGAACACAAGAGCGTGTTGACCAAAGTGAATGTGTTTTGCTCTGTGTCCAGAGATACTGTATTCGGCCCCTTCTTTTTTTAAGAGTCCACTGTTATTGCGATTTCTTATTTGGACATGCTTATCAAATGATTATTTCCTTAGTTAGAAGAGGCGGCTGGGATTTATTTTTCAGCAGAATGGTGCACCACCTCATTGACACCAAGCTGTTCGCGACTCCCTAAACGAGACATTGCTGCAATGCTGGATTGGTCGCAGAGTAGATGGTGACCGGGCACTTCTTTACTGGCCCCCAAGGAGCTCAGATCTCACCCAGTGTAATTTTTTTTCCTGTGGGGATACATAAAGGATTCCTTGTTTATGGAGACCATTGTCGGCTAACATTGCCGAACTCAAAACAGGAATTACGGATGCCATCCACATCATTAAATCGGACATGCTGGCATGAGTGTGGAACAAGTTTGACTATCACGTTGATGTGGTTCGTGCTGCTCGTGACAGTCACACAACATTGTAAGTTGTTTGGTTGTAATAACACAAACCTTCAAAGTTGTGGTATTCTTTTTTACTCTACTAGTATTTTTGATAAAACACTCATGAAGTTTTCATTCAAGGTTGAAAACATGAAGATTTAGTCAGAGGTTAAAATACTGACCCTAAGGAGATAGTCAAACGGTAATTCTGTTTATGCGCAAGGTAATTTGAAGTACGGTAATTAAATTTTTTGGGCAGTTCCTGGAGTATATTTATTAAAATGATTCCTTCGTTAATTACATGGTTTGTATATATGGAGTTGTTGTATATTTATCCTGTGGTGCAGGAAAAAGATATTAACCAATAGAAGCCCATTTTGTAGAATGGCTGCATCCATTCTGGTGTACAGTGTGCTTTTAAAGGTAAATTGTTTGTAATTCCACCATTTTTATTACGTTGTTTCTTCATGACAGGTACATAGGGGTTGTTCCCATACAACTCTATTTTAATAAATTCTTGGGGTGATTTCCTCCTGCCTTGATTTTATTCACTAATTTTTGTTTACATGTTTCATGATTCCAGAAAATATGCACGTATGAAAGATTAAAGAGGTGTTCAAATGAACTGGGTATTGTGTGTTGAAATACTCTTATCAGGAGGAGATTGGAGTGATTGACTGATCACGTGCATGTAGTGTCAGTCTTGCTCCTCCCACAGAGCACGCATGCTTAGTTTGGATAGGACGTAGGCAGCCCTGCCTATACTTACAATACAATACAATACTGACAGGCACTCTTCGTTTTATCTGCGTGCCAGCTCACACATATGTATTTGTGGTAATGCTGAGGTATTGTGTGTCGTAACAAGGGGAGTAGCCTAAACAATCTCCTACATTATGCCCTACCAGTTCACTGCAAGGTTTGTAATAAGAGATGATTGCAAAATCTCTATAATTTGTGGCTGAATTTTTTTTCTGGCTGTTTGTCCTCAAATTACAACATTCTTACCACCACAGTGACTGTATTACACCAGTGGAATGTTTATTACAAATTTGTTTCACACAGGAAAATTGTTTTTGCTCAGCATTAAAATTAGTTATGGCATGGGATGATTGGTTGCTCAGTACCTTGGTTCTGTCTGTTCTTAAAAGAACCGAATTTGCACCTGGTATCGAACGTAATTTAATATATTTTGGAACAAATTGTGACGTAGCTGTCTCCCCGCTCGCTTGTTGTTACTTACTGCTGCTGCTGTTTAAAAACTTGTCGCTGGCACGTAGGCGAAAGTTTGATGCTACGGCTTCGCTCTTGGTTTAAATTTATCAAAGAAATAGTTTCACTCGTACTAAATTTATTTCTTGGTAAAGCAGTTCCATAACCCTAGACGTAAATAACTTCTCACCGCTAGCGTAACAAACAGACCAAAAATTCAATTTTTAAATTCTTCCAACACCAATTGAGTACAGGTTATGCTAATACCATGTCTGATTTTGTCTAGGTACTAATTCCCGAGGGTCCGATTTTGAATACTGTCGTGAGAGAAAAGCGTACGAAGACATAGTTGCACTGCTGTCCCATGGGATCTACCATCCCTGACAACATTCCGGTTCCCAACACCTTATCGAACTTCTGTAGCCGGACTACAACAAACTAGCCACTTGCCTATCATGCGCGGCCAAGCCATCTCGGCTTGTTCTGCTAGCCCAACTTCTCCACACAGACCCCTTCTGCCATGTTTGCATGACTAATAAAGCTTCTACGGATGTGGTAACTAACAGTACGCCTCGGCAGAGTAATACAACAGAATCCAAAGTTACCAAAAACAACAAAATTACTCTTAAAACATTTAACAAAAGGTTTCAAAAATTAAGTCCACAGTTTTTACTTCATAATGATAAAGAATACCAACAAAAATAAATTAACTGGGGACGATTTATGAACATCAGTAGAACTACTTTCCCGACACAATACCCTAAGCAACCCCCTGAAAGAGCTGACCACATGTGTCGACAACCTATGTCAGGAAGAAATTCCATGAAGCAGGCGATCAACCACAACGTCGGCGCCAGAAATCCTACAACCTGGAGAATCTTGCTACGCAAGAAGCTACTAACTTCACCAGGAAAATTTACTAACTATAGTACTAAAAATTACCAAAACTAAAAATATGACAAACACAAGAAAGAACATCAACAAAAATAATAAAAATTCTACTGTGGTCAGTTTGAAACCAAACAAGCAGGAAAATAAAGAAAGAAACTACTTTAAAATTCCCCACTGTATTTTATATTAAAATTTTGAAAACTGAATTTAAATTCATGTCCCCAGTCACCAAGCTATTGAATCCTGTTGTTATCATCCCAAAAACCTGATGAACCAGTAGTTCATAGGTACACAGCCTGTTTGTAAAGATTTAAATTGAAGTAATAGAAATATATTTTATAGAAATTTAAATATGGTAGGGAGAAGTGCCTGAACACTTCACATAACTGCATTAAATTTTCATAGAAATTCACGGTGGCGGAGGATGTTCCATGATAAATGAATGCCATCTACATTATTTATAATGTTCATTTTTGTAGGTCTTTGTTGTGTATACATTTTTCTATGGTCATAACCACTTTTCTGGCTATGATGATATATCATAAATTAGCAGTGTCTAAAGTTTGGAATAATTTCAAAGTTTATATTTGTAATGCAAAATATGAAATTACAGTGGTTTGCAAGCATTAAAAGTTTATCTAAAAGTACTTCAAACCTTTAAAATTATATTTTGCTACGCTTACTGAAGATAGAAAACTAAATGTGTTAAGATGGTATCAGAACAAAAACCGAGAACTAAATCTAGGAAATGGAACTGAGAACCAAATCAAGGAACTGGGAATCATAACCGGCAAATCGTGAAAATGTCCCATCTTTAATTAAAATTGATGATGGAACTGTCCCATCATCAATTAAAATTGATATGTAATTTGTATTAATAAGAACTTTGTACAGTGTTAACAATGTTTGCTAAAATAAGATTTAACTGTTTTGTGTAGGCTAATGAATGTTGGAAGGTGTGTACCAGTATGTGCATGCTTACATGCTCTCAGCACACTCCAGATGTTCACTGTTGGCAGCCGTTTTACAGGTTGTTGAATGTCCCTCTGGTCCTACGACTGGACATAGAAGGTGATGGCAACAACAACAAGAAGATGGCTAAGCTGTTTGGACACCCCCGGCTGCTGCGGCTACCCAACAGGCTGGCTGGCAGTGATCTGTACTCTGCCGTCAGTCAGCTTGTACCCTGCCCCGACCCCTACACCATCCTCTTTGTGGACGGCCAGGTAAGTCATCCATGTCTCTATCTAGTGATATCTGACACACTACTAACAGGTTGGCTGGCAGTGATCTGTACTCTGCCGTCAGTCAGCTTGTACCCTGCCCCGCCCCCCTACACCATCCTCTTTGTGGACGGCCAGGTAAGTCATCCATGTCTCTATCTAGTGATATCTGACACACTACTAACAGGT
>PNEQ01135277.1:0-20779 GCA_003012365.1 Medauroidea extradentata
CGTTCACAAGTAGGCTTAACTTCTTTCTTATATTAAAATTTCAAAAGGCCTACACCTTTCACAGTGCTATCAAAAAATTTTACTCTTTGATTTATTCATACATTTTACATGAAACCACTTAACTTGAAAACTGACAATGCTGAAATGTTACTGAAAAAAATTGCATGAGATTGTTTTTAGTATTATTTTTATTTCGAGGCAGTGCTAAGGTTTAGTTTAATGAATAGTAGCAATATTGTATTTATAATTACATCAAAAGGTTAGCCTATGTTTGTTTGTTTATTTGTAATCAAGAAATTATGTTTTATTTATACAGTATTCATTAGTAAATTTGCCAGTGTAAACATTTAGTTCTATTTCTACTATATTATTTATGAATTGGTGGGTAAAATATTTTTTTAAACATAATCAAATAACAAACCTAGTAAGTGTATCAAGTCTCCCTTACACATGTATCATCTCTCCCTTGGGTGGGGAGACTTGATACACAATGCAACACTGAGAAGTAACATTATTTGCAGTCCTATGTTAAATTACAAATGCTTTGTAATTTTATATAATGTAGTACAAATACTGTACAATATTTGTACATAATAACATAGGCTATTTAAGTGATGGTTGAGCAAATAAAAAATTTTAATGAAAAAGTGTATCAACTCTCCCCTACCTCACTGTTCCGAACTATTTTGGCACTAAATGCAGCCAGGCAAAGCAATAGCTCCGTGAACGTTGTAATTTTCGAATTATTCAGCTTTACAAAGTCATATTTTCAAACGCAGCCACAAACTTTGAAAACGCTCTCTTATTGGCTAACACATTTATGACGTAGCTTATTTGTTTTGGTTAGCCACCGCATGCCAGCCACTATTGTGTGTATTGGAAAATTTCAACGACTTAATAAACTAATAAAATTTAGCGAACCCAGTTACGTAAAAGTTAATTCTGGGAATTTACCTGTTGTTTAGGCATGCATGGTTGTAGATTTGGTAGCCAACAATGAAGATTTATTTCACTTGAGTTGATTTTAAAGTAGTGAAGACAGTAATGTAGGCCTATTAAGTAGCTATCACACACTGAGACGTTTAGTTATAGGTTTGAGTTTATGTAAATTTAATTTAATTTCCAGAGAGATAATTACTTACTACGAATTCAGTTTAATGTTTCAGATCTGATATACCTAATCATAAGTTTAGGTTTGAAAGGTCAGACGAACGAAGTTCACATGCATAAAAAAGTGAACCTATCGAGCTTATGTTTGGAATGCGTTTAACCAAGCCAGGCACTGACTATGATCGACATTCTAGTAGCATGAAATGGTGAAATAACATGGCAGACCAATTATTTTATTACAAGTCTTTGTTACAAGTACATTTTTTTCTCTCACTTATTTTACGTTTCTCGTGAATGGCATTGAGACCGCTGTGCAGCCATCTCAGAGCACGTTTCGCAAGACCCCGCCAACCCCTCGAATTATCGGCGAATCACGGGTGTTTGAACTCACCTATTTGCTAATGACGTTGCCACAGTCAGCGGAACAGCCAAAACACTACAGCTGTAGCGATTTCGTCAGAAACTGCAAACTATTGACTGCAATATTTAACTTAAAAGAACTTATTTATTTTATGCTAACCATGTCATGTTGTACACAATACAGCATTACATACGTAAACTGTATTTTTGTCGTTAATAGCAGACAATTAGGTCTCTTCTTGAAGCTTAAACGTCAAAGTACGCCTTGATTTATCAGACGGCGCTAAAGTTAAGATTTTATTCAGAGTTAATTGCATTTTATTGCTGCGCAAACGAACTACTATCCACATTTATGTTCTTCGAAGTTCAAGCCATACTCGATTTTACCGCATAAACTACTTTATTTATCACAATTTCACTAGTTGAAAGTATGTTGCTGCCGTTTGTGTATTACGTACATTTAAATGTATCGTGTCGTGACATCACAGGGACATCAACATCACGTTTTTGCCGCGCAAAACAGACTGCTCATATTATTTAAGTTTTTCTCGAGTTACACAGATGCAAATAACGAAAGTATGGCACCGTTGTTCATTAAATTAAACGCTCTTTTAAATAAAAAAAATAGGAATTTTCCCTATTACAATGCACACTTAAAACACTGCTAATGGTAGCTAGTATAAGTACAAGTTTTTATGTATTTCTACTAAAATTTTCTACTGTTATTTAGGCGAGCGCAAAACAACGTATGCAAGATACGTTTATTACTGTTGGGTTGGTTTGGCTGATGGAAATAAAGTGTTGGGAAAGGAGAGGGGAGGGGAAAGCAAATCTTGCCCCCGGCAAAGGATTCATCCCTGAAAAAAAAAAAAAAAACTCCTGCATACATACAAATTTAATCAGAAAACACACATACCTATTATAAAATATTTAAAAGATACATTCTAGTAAAAATAATTATATTTCACATAGAAATCGCTAAAATATTCCTCTGATAAAAATATTATTTTTTCAGTGACTACTGAATTGAATTAACCAGAAGAGATGTTGCGATGCAAACCCAACCAAAGAAACTACTGTCGTTAATTTCTCTTCAGGAACAGGAGCGTTAACGACGAAAATGGGAATTCCCTTCACTGAACACTTGTATATTTGTGATGCAATAATTCATTAAAAACTATAGATAGAAAATTAAAACAATGCTCAAACACTATAAATGTTTTGTGAATTTTGGTTACTATTTCATGTTTAATTCATGTTATTCATTTCATTATTACAAATTACAATTAATTTGGAATTAAAAATTCCATGAATTAATTAAAAATTATAGAGCTATACACAATTATAAAGTATTAATTTCAGGTGCGTCATAATGGTGTTCAGGGGGAGGGGGACAAATGCCCCCCCCCCTCCCTGGATTTAGAATTTTAAGTGTATAAAATATATTTTTGGTATTTTGTTATTTAAATATACATGCTTAATTAATAAAAAAAGGTTGCAACAAGGTTACTGTCGCAAAAAAAAATCTTGCTCCCCACCAAGAAAAACCTGAAATGAGCCCCTGATAAATTTGTAGGAAAAATATTGCACAGTTGCCTTAATTTCTAAAACATAATTGCAAAGTATGTAATACGAAAAAAATAAAAATAAAAAAAAAACATTAGGACACTACACACATACATACACACACACACACACAATGTAAACTTACAGCCTTGTCGGTGTTCTTAGGAAAGCCATAAAATCTAAACCTTTTTCAAAATATTATTACACCTGTTTGATACATTCTCTTAATCATACATTCAACAAAGGTATGGAAGATAATTCAAAATTTGACAGTGACATAAATTTCACTGTTCAAAAAATCAGTGATACAAGGTGGAAGTTTTAGTGTGTCCAAGCACGGCTCATGGATTTTGACATAGGTAGGACTGCATATGAGGAGGAACATTTATCTCCAAATAAACGGAGGGATGTCCCTGAAAAATTTGGATTTCAAGGTGCAAAATGGTGCTATTTTAGCAGTTCTCGTGTCTAAACATTGAATATATTTTTAGTAGATTTAATATTCTATACAGGAAACATTCAGTTAAAGGGACTCTCTAGTCCCTAGTAGAGGAAATCAAGTAACATTTCAAGCAGTTACTACTATTCCATTTTCTCACAAACAGTTTAAAATATTTCAAGGTATTAATTTTTTGACTGGATTTATTTACTTGGACATACTCCATTGCGAAATAAATGACTGTCAAAAGAAAACTAAAAATAAGACAAGAAAATATTTTTAGTTTTCTTTTGACAGTCATTTATTTCGCAATGGAGTATGTCCAAGTAAGTAAATCCAGTCATGCACTCCTATTGGACAGTTCTTTCAAAGATCATATTAATTTTTTACAACAAAGTTCACAAAATCCACAAAAATTATTTTCACAAATTTAACATGCCTTTGGTTTACTGTAATTTTTTTAATCAAGTCACAAAATCCACAAACATAATTTTAACAAATGTAACGTACCTTTGGATTACTGTGTTGAGCACTTGAAGCAGCAAATAGCTGGAGAAAAACAAGGGTAGATGTGTGGTAAGTTACGCCAAGTCTAAATCACACCAGAGGGTGCTGTCCAGACATAGGATTGACATTATAGTTAAGTTGTTTTTAAGATTCACAAATCACAATGTTTCACTTCTAACAAAAACTGCACTGTTAATTTAAAGCATTATAGTTCATGATTTTCCTATTTACACATTTAACTTTACATCTCACTGTATTTGAAAAGGAAAATATTAAGTCAAAAACATGTTTCAACTAAATGGTCACTTAGTGTGGATACCCGTTACTTGTACGTGAAGTTCATTCGTCGTTCTTTTCTTAGAACAAATTTCGCAATAACGTGTTATACAGTGATCACTTTATCGTGAACGGCCTATGTAGGGTAAGGGTGTACGCAAGGAGGAAGGTTAGAGAGGCATTCTGTAATTATTTTAACACTGCATTTTTTTTAAATAATTATTTTGCAACATAAGAAAATCAACTTTTGTACACAAGAGTGGATTAACAAGATTTCAACATCACTTTATCTTGTGTTTACAGTGCACCCCAATTATAATAAAATTTTTTGGTGAAAAATTGATGGTTAAATACTGTATTTGTAGACAACACAGTACGTCATTACGGCATTTGAGTGAATTATAAATACCTGTGAATTCCTCTTTTTTTTTATTAATTTTTATTTTAGCAAATGGGAGATTTTCGTATTATCCCTTTTCCCAATATTCCGTGTGTCACCTGACATTAATTAGGTAACACGAATAATCAGGTGTTAACTGTATTTTGGTGTTTCTTGAAGGAAAGTAAAAACATAGAAATGAAACTCGAGATGTTTTAACAGACCATGCCTTTACACAAGTATTTGCAAACAACTTGTACACTTGCATTAATAAAACATTACAACACTGTCTTAAGTACCTAAGCAGCATTCAACAAAATTATTACTAAATTTACAAACTGTTATAAATTAATTTGTTATTTTGAATCATCTTTGTAATTCCCTAATACTGCTGGCTTTAATGGGGCAGTTCACCCAAAATTTTATTTGTTCTAGTAATTTTTATAATTGTGTGACATGAGACACAGTTTGTTATGTAGGTACACACAGTGACTATTGTCTCCTGTTATAAAAATTTTTTATCTTTCGTAGTTTTTGTATAATGGCACGTCAAAGTCCAAATTTACACATGTACTTAACACTGTTTTATGTTAGAAAGTAAAACTAACCAACTTACTGAAATGAAATAATTCAAACTGAAAGACAGTGTCGTGGGCTACGTCAAGACCTGTTAAAAAATGCATAGAACTATATTTTGTATTTTTAAAAATTACTAACTTAAAAAAAAATTGCAAACATTTAAACATTTTTTAAAAATACAAAATAAAGTTCAATGAGGTTTTTATATAGGTCTCGATGTAGCCCATGACACTGTTCTTCAGTGTGATTTACTTCATTTCAGTAAGCTGGTTGGTTTTCCTTTCCAGCATAAAACCATTTTATGCAAATTTGGACTTCGACATGCTATTACAGTAAAATTATGAAAGCTAAAAAAATTTCCTTACAGTAAAAAATAATCACAGTATATATCTATCAAACAAACCCAATCTCATAAATATATATAAAACTATTAAAACATTTAACATTTTCAGTGGATAATAAGGAAGAGGAGGGCTGGCAGTATTTTCTTAAAATTAATGTCTATGAAAAACTTGTTCTTGGAACAAGAATTACCATACATTGAGACTAATTTTTTATTTAACATATTTTTGTGCTAATTTGACATTGTGAAGTACGAGAGAATAAAAAAATCATGTATAGTTAGTTTAAAACCATAAAATTTTTAACAGAAGTAAAAGCATCAGGTACAATTGTAACAAAAAAATTGACACAAAAACTGATTACAAAAACTAAACAAAACAAACAAAATACCAACCAAATTACATATAACAAAAAAAAGTACAAACAAAACATACTAACAAAATTTTCTGTAACATTTGTAAGATGTCAGTTTATTGAAATACTTTAAACTTACCAGAAAATGTTTAATGTTCAGTTATAAGTCCAGTGTGCCATAGAATAACTGCAGTATGAACACTTTTTGTCAAGTACCAGCTAATGGAGTTACGTAGTGCCAAACTGATTTTTAGGTCTCGTATCATTAAGTTACATCCCAAAAGATGCTTTTCATTACAATTTTGTACAGTCAAATTATACACAAAACAAGCTGGTCAGCTGAAGTTCCTTAGAATCTCATTAGGAGTACAAATTAAACTTATGAAAAAAATGTGATTGGAAGAAAGAGATTTAGAAGACGAAACCAAGATTGTGCGTAAATCCATGATAAAAGAATATAAATAAGCAATCATCAAAGAAGACCAAGGAATGCCAAGTACATAGCAGGTAATAAGTGGAATGAACATCAGGCCAGGGTGAAGGTAGGGCTTGCACCTCAACCTGTGAGGGGGCCGTGGTGGTCAAGGGGGTCAGCACTCTCGCATCTCACCTAGGCAATCTCGGTTCAGTTCCCGGCGAGGTTGGTCCCTGATTTTAACACGTGGGAATTGTGTCCTACCACACTTCTTAACAGCTGGTTTACTCGGGAATCTCCCATTTCCCCCACCCCTTCATTCTGGCACTACTCATGTTGTCACCCCTCACCAGCGCTTAAGACCTCGATGTTAAGTGATGACCAAAATCTCTTCACTTCACTTAACCTGCGAGATATGCCTGGCTGATAACCAAGTGGCCTGTTGACCAGATGAGGTAAGATGAAATGGGGGTGACAATGTAAGTACAGTATATGGGAAATTGGAGATCCCAGAGAAAATCCACCAGCCATTAACATCACTTCCCACATGCAAAAACAAATTAGAAGACATACATGTTGTTGCAGAGAGTGAAAGTGCGAAAGCATGAGAAATCGAGGAATGGAAGTTGCAGACGCGAGAACAAGACGCAACATACAAGGCCTTTGGCTGTTGTTGCTTTTGTCAAATTTGTTTTAAAATAAATAAATAAAAAATTTAAAAATTGTATAGACAAGGTTTTATCAAAAGTCTCTGCACCGCTGTTTGTCTTTGCATCATAATACAGAAGAAACAAAACAATATGGCACAACAGTTGCAGTAATGCTAGAAACAAAATGTGCATTGTCATAGTTTTTCTAGAGCTCAGATACAGATATGAATGCAAGAATTACCACATACAACACCTTGCCAAAAATGACTTGAATCTATACAAATCAGGGCAGTTTGGACACTCCAATATTAACAAGGACTGTCACAATTGGCTGAAGTAGGTTTTCGTCAATCCAACCTAGTATGAAGGCTACCCCTCACCCGAAAGATTCCTGTACTGTTTTGGAGCGTCACACAGCTTGTCAACATGGGGTCCTTGTTTTGGGCACCTTCAATTCTAACAACCATTCACTTCTAGTATTCATTATGGACATGTTGAGTTGTGAATGAGCAAGGCCCTTATGAATGAGATGTATTTGTTGTAGTCTACACTGCTGGTACTCCTCAATCTTTTTATGCTTCCATTGTGTCTTGGCACAAGAGAAGCTGAGGGTGGCATAGCAGACCCTCGGATTGCCTGTTATTAAAGGATGTATGGCGACCAGAAAAGCGGAGCACTGCAGTGCAAGATATTACGACAATAGGATGTGTTATCTTGGTAAATTATTAATTCAAGTAATTTACAAAAAATATTATTTTGAATTTCTACTGATGATGGACCCTAAAAAACTTGCAGGTGTATGTATGATAAACTTTGTGATGTTTATTTGTTTATCTCTTTAATAAGATCCATTCAGCTGATGCCATAATTTTCTTCCAACTACAACAAAAGTGCAGCAGTAACAGCAGGAGGAGTCGCTACGCATATTGTGACCCCTACACAGCCTTCAGAGTTAGTGTCTAAAGATGGCTGTGAGAAATCATAGCACACCAGTAGTGATAACAGCACTGTAAAGTAGAGTGACTAGTAGTCCTTGAGCTATTGGGACATGGTAAAGTTACAGTGTGTATGGTGGCAAGGAAAAATGAAACATCAATAAAGTTGGTCTTATAAAATTTCAATCTTCTTTCTTTACCTAATTTAGAACTCTCCCAAGAAAAAAAATTCACAACAGTTTATATGCTGTGGGCCATTATATTGTAGAAACTTTAGTCCTTTGCTGTAAAGACTGTATCCTCTCCAATTTTCTTGCCTGCCCTTACTGATTCGAAGCTCTGCTAGACTGATACGACTGCGAACTTGCCCGACATGTCCGTCAGGGGCGTGACATGCCACTTTCCTCTGTTACTAACTACCCCTCCTTCTCCCTCCTCCCACACGCATGTGCGGTAGCACGTTCGGCCGGCTCATCGTCGGGTGTGTTGATGGGCTGGAGTCAGTCTGCTGTTAGGCATTGAAGTGGAAGGACAGTGTGGTGGTGTGCCTGGGCGTTGTTGAGCTGAGGTTATTAGACATGAGGGATCTGGGTGAAACAAAACAAAATATTTCTCGTGTCCATCGCCACAATGTTATTGCCGTTTTGTAGCGTTCAACACGTTTACCAAGGAAATTCGCAGACGTGTGCACGACTTGGTTGGGTTGTTTAATTTAGACTGAAGAATGACAAGGCTGCATGTGCATTTAACCTCACCTCACATGGGGGTTATTAGAATGTATCATAGACAAGGCGCATTGCCACAATCACATTAAAAGTTTTAATTACAGTCAGTGTTTATGGAAAATCTAATACAGGCAACAAACTTAATGGTGACAAGTTATGACCCTGAACGTGGAGATTGTGTAACAGAAATTTGTGGGCTGTTGTACACCCAAATAAACATTAACAGTAAAATTTGGTTGTAAAAGAGAAAATGGGAAAAATAACTGTAATGTTCTTTGTAGGATCTTCATTGTACATTGAACTAAGTTTGTAAATGAAACAACCACTTGTAAATTCTTTGTATAACACCTTTTTCTACATAAAGGCCAGAGGAACAGTATGCACGAATCGTTGTGGTTTTGATGTACTCTGGCATGTTAGTACACAACAGTTACAACATTACCGTATCTGCAGGACACCTAAACATGCTCGTTCAAAATGCTAATGACCAATCACATACTGTATGTACGAGGTTTTTTTTTTTCAACCTCCGATTGGCTATAATAAAAAAACGGGAATAAATTAGATAAATATTTTAATGTCAAAAGAAACGTACATCTTTACACTATTTTTCCACATAATCACCATGCAGATTGAGACATTTGTCGTACCTATGCACCAGCTTACTGATACTCTCCTTACAGTCGAGATTTGGCACCAAGTGACTTCCACCTTTTCCCCACGTTGAAAAATAGGCTTGGAGGACGACGCTTCAACACCCACGATGAACTGCAGGACACTGTTAAAACATGGCTGAATAGGCAGGAGGCATCATTCTTTGCCTCAATCTGCACAGTGATTATGTGGAAAAATAGTGTAATGATGTACGTTTCTTTTGACATTAAAATAATTTACTAATTCATTCCCGTTTTTTATTACAGCCGATCGGAGGTTGAAAAAAAAAAATAACCCTTGTATGTGTGCAGGAGCTCAATTTATTGCAAGGTATAAAGAGACTTTATTAAACATTAGATCTCTCATAACAATCTGTGGGACCCTATTAGGTGCTGAATGAATACTCTACCAACCCCAGAGTACAGGCATCAGTTATGTGCGCGTTTGTGCAGTATGTTGTTTTGAATACTACTGTGTTAGTATTGGCTGGTAAAAGGTAAGGTGAGGAAACAAGATAAAGGGGAATCACAGTGGGCTGGCATCAGTGTTTTTTAAGAGAATTTAAGATGTGGAAGTAGCTGGTTGTGTGCTGGACAATCGTAACATTATCATACCTTACCTTACATTTTCCGGTGTTGAACAGTGTACAGTATCTCAAGTTGCTCGCTGACCAAGAGAATGCAGATAGTTTTACATATTGTGTATATTGGAAATAATCTCAGTAACTATTTAACTTGGACATAAACAATCCGGTTATTGACCCGTGAACTTTACTTTCATTGTGTCACGTTAGGGTCTCATGCGTATGAGATTATTCAAGTAAGTAGAGCAGGCAGCTGAAGAAATTAAATATTAAATATTGTAGAAAGGCCAAATAACCGACAGTGGTGACTATTTCTGTGAATTAAGAAAGTCAGAAACTTTTCACACAGTAGGAAATTCCACAGAACATCTAGCGTTTAGTATTAAATTAAGATTTGAGTTGCTTACAACTTCAAACAACCAAACCAACTGAAACAAGTACACAAGTACACGTAACTTCAGTACATGTACTACGAGAAACTTTACTGTGCTTTTATTAATGAGGCTGATAGTTGGAACAGAACAATACCAATACTCTTGTATACCAATGATTGACAACTACTGGCAGTTTCAGAAGCAACAGTGAAAAGCTCTACTTTTCAATAGTAAAGACAACTAATTGCTACATGTACCCTTCTCTTACAGTTTATACATTTAATTGGTATACACAGTATACCAAACAAAATTTATCACAGGCAACAGAGGGTCAATAATTAATGCACATGGAGGAAAAAAAACATGTATCACAACTTACTCTATTTTCAAAACCACAAACTCAAAAACCATCAATAAATTAATGATTTATAAAATGTATGTCACATTGTTTTATGTACACACGTGCAGAAACACACATTTTTTTCACACAAAAGCTGAAGTCCATCTTCAGGTCAGCATATAATAAAACACGTTCACAAGCATAAAAACCACCATTTTGCTTGACTGGAATGTATCTTCCTAACTGAAATACTGTTAAACTTTTCTCACTTTTATTGGTGCTTTAGTCAAAATGTTGCCAGACTCCTGGAAAAACAACCAAAATTTCATTATTTTCATATCTACCACGTGCCCTTAAGAGTACTGCAGGTCGAGCATGGTTCTTTTATTTGAAACCACAATAACTTAGACCTGTTGCAAGAACAACGCTAGTGTCATGACAGCTGCACAAAAATGTAAGCATGGATCGTGCCATAATGCTTCTATCAGAATTATTGCATCAAATGGACGACGGTTCCAAAGAGGAATACGGTTCATTTAATCTCATTATAGGCTTATTTACTGTACATGAACTATCAAATTTCAAGTTACTTTTGTGTAATATCCATTTATTGGTGTAAAAATAATGATTCCTGCTTATAACATTTTCCAGTAAATAGCACTTTTTTTCACATGTCCCTTGAAAAACGCTATAACAGGGTTCTACTGTATACACAGAAGTTGGTACGAAACTTACAGTAGAGACGTGTTATTTTTGTGTGTTGGAGAATCTGCTTTCAAGTTTTAACCAATAGGAAACCCCTGTGAACAAAAATATTAAAAAGCTGTAATAAGAATGGTGTTTGTACTTAACTTGTACATATTTTAATTGACATGTAATGGTTAACTAAACGTGTGAACAGAACCGGAAGAAACTGTGGTCAAGTGACAATATTCTGTTGCAATCGTGTTGGGTTTGCTGTCAATATTAATTTTGTGAGCCAGTGCATAAGTCATTATAGTAGTAGTGTTGCTCCAGACTTAATTTGTAGCTAAACAAAACGGTAGACTTTTTATTGATCTCCTCCCGAAATGTTTCTATAGAAATATCAGCACTTGACCATCGTTTCATATAGGTATCTTCATTTAGCTGTTTATGTGAGTAATATGAAATATGCAAAACATGGTAAATTAGGTAAGATTAACAGAATTTTTAACATTTCAATATATACCTATAATTAAAAAGTTTATGTAAGTTTTTACTACAAACAAAATAATTATATGTTAGACCATTTGTAATAAATAACATTACAGAATACGAAAAATATCATTCTCCAGTCAATTTAAAAATATAAAAAGAAAAATGTGTACCTTAGGGATAACTATATTTTCTGGCTCCTTAGACCCTATAAATATATAAATTGTTTTTGCTATTTGGGAACAAACACAGTTACGTGTCTAAAAAATTACATACATTTCAATACAGTACTCTTCATTGACATCTGTAAGGCACAATACTTATAGGTTATTTGCCAATATAAATGGTAGTCATGTTTTCAAAAGATAACTACTGTATGGTTGCATATGAACACTAATTTCTTAGGATATTTTTTGCAGAGAATGATTTTGTCTTATTTGTTTTGTGCTACAGATTTAAGGCAAGAATATTTATTTCAGTACGTGATTCTATTACACATCACTTTCATTCAGTTTTGTAAAATGAACACGTTAAAATTACAGAAAAAACATATGCGTCAGAGTATTGACGGTCGCGTCGTACATCTGAAATACTTGGATGGATGACAAACCGACCATGCTCTGTTTCTTGACTAAACATCTTTCCATTGACGTGTTGTTCTGAAGACAGGAAGAAAATACAAACCATGCTCGGCCTACTGGTATCAGTACACAAGACGACAATGCAGTGAATAGTAAAAGTTTTAGCTTGACACTACCATAACATTTAAATGACCATTTTTGAATAATCTGCACTATAACAGTTTGAACACTAAATCATATACTGTAGTACAACGGAACCCCTATTTTACCAAGTCTTCACAGATCTCATAAATTAGCTACACTACTACATATCTCATCTAATTTGATTTATAGTGTAACAACTTAAATGCAAATGTCTTGAGTTTTCCCATTTTCTATTTTTGCATCAGAGACAGTTTGTTTCACAGTCCTACATTTAATGCATAAAATTATCCAACTTAAAGTTTTTCAGTCAATCTTTTATTAACCCTTGTGTACTACTTTAAATGAAACACTTTCTTTTAGCCACCAATACAAACAGATTTTACAGTGTAGATATATGTATATTTCCAAACAGCTCTGAAATGTTTATCTCAGGAGCATATGCTGTACCATGCATGAGGGTGAAAGAGAGGGGTACAAACACTGGCAGACAGATGGTGAGCTACACTGCAACACCTCCATTTGCCTGCCCCACCTCCAACATCTAATGACACACTGCATTTCAGATATTTTATAGCCATAATTAATAAAGGCCAACACATGTTAATTAACTACAGGAAAGTTTATTTTTAATACTTAAGTACATTCAAATAAGACAGATAGTTTCCTTACTGTCTGTACGCTCAATTCCATATGGCTCATTTCATTTGCAGTACGTGAAAATAATTTGTCTAACTTATCTGAAATGTAGATTATTAAAAATATTGAGAGTACATGGTACTAACACTCACTAATATTTCTGAAAAGAAATGACAAAGGCAACTAGGAAATTAATTAAGTATTAAAATTGAAGGTCCACAAGAACTCATGAAGTACCGTATTTACTTGCAAAATGGCCACATCATTATTTTAAAAAGCTTAAAGCTGTATTTTAAAAACCCCAAATAATGGCCGCACCCCATATTCCTCAACAGGGAACACAATTCAGTAAAACTCTGTTAAGATGTTTACCAAGGGGCCAGGTTTTTCGACCGCTTTCGGTGAGAAAACATCTTAGCCAGAATGGTACAAATGCGGAATTTGCAAAATGTGACCGTTGCAAACGTCCGTTTATCGAAAGTGTAACGCTCTAGCACTCACTTCTAGATCCTCCAGATTTCGTGCCTACAAGACATGGCTACAGAACCAAGCATATAGGTACAAGTCTGCCCGGAACGCACACCTAGATCCCCCGTGTTTCGTGCCTACAAGACTTGGTGGCTGAACCAAGCATCTAAGTACCAGACTTCACGCCACATGTGCCTAGATCCTCCAGAATGCCTACACGACCTATCGCCAGACACGATGAGTCACCCTCCCTGGTTGATGAAGCGCTGTTGATAACATAGCGGCATCTGGAGAGTTGTGACATTTTAAGCTTGAATCATAATTTTTTATATACTACTTACACTGGAAATAATCACACACATGTAATGCACCACAAAATGTAAACATCTTATGCGGGATCATTTTAAACGAGTTTCACTTAGTGACGCATATGCATGGATTAACAAGATTTTATAGTCTCTTATTTATTCCATGTTTACTACACAACCCAAAATCTTTTTCTTAATGTTTGGAGAAATGGTCACGCTATGAATGAGTAAACATAAAAAAATGTGTACATTTAGGTTACATTTTACACCAAAAAAATTGAGAATGTAATTTTTTTTTAAATACCTCGTAATAGAAGCTCCCCATTTTTTGGGCCTAAAATTTGGTAAAAAAATATGCGGCGATTATGCAAGTAAATACCATGGAGCTTAATAGCTACACCAAGGAAGACGCACAATGCGAGGAAACACCTTTTGAAACATTTCGCCAAACAAATCAGCTTCCTCGAGCGAAGAGTAGGCAAGTACTGTACGATAGCGGGCGATAACTGGTTTACCTAGCGGCAAGAGATACACTAGAGTACGCGGTAGAAATAAATGAGGGAAAATGTGGCTTAGTTATAAAAGGTCGAAACCAGGTTGTTAGTCGGATTTTGTTATATTGGTGGGCTATCACCTGAATTGAAAGTTGTGGCATGCAAATCAGAGACTGTGAAACAAACAAATTTTTACTGCTGTTGCAAAGGCAAACACTATTTTCAATAGATCTAAATTACTATTTAATTTGTGCTTGATTTCTAGTTTTTTAAAACAAACCCCCCCCCCCCCAATATATTTTTTGGTTCCCGAGAATATAAGAGTAAATTCAATGTAATCATTAAACCTGGGTCTCATAAATTAGAACATCTATTGCACTACATTCTAAATAAAGTCTCAGAACTTAAAATTATAGCAACATAATTGCATATTTCATCAGACAGAATTAAACGCCAAGCCAAGTACAAGCATGCATACATAAGCCACAATGAATGAATGTATAACAGCACACAAGCTGTTACAGATTTGAACACTCAAACACAAAATGTCACAACCAGGTGTAGGACAAAACATAACAACAATGCCATTTCTGGAGTTAAAAGGCAACCCACAATCACTAAGAAGAGTATGAGAGTGTGAGGACAACAACAGCAGAAGTTAACTGACACACAGCTACTGTACTGAATTCTTGAATTGATAGATAACAATGAACTAAGTGTAAAGAGAAACATTTCCTTCATGATCGAGTGATTGGTACGCATCAGAAAGCATAATCCAACATGATCCCAGTATTTGAAAAAAATACTAAACATGAAATCTTACATTTGCATTGCACCAAACAATAAATCAACCCCTATGATTCCGATGTGTATTTAGGAACACTGAACACTGAATTATTAGTACAATCATAATTTATATGAATGAACAAAAGAAATTTAACATAACAATCAGATTTTCAAGGCCGCAAACAAACAGCAAATCAGTATTTAAATACATGTAAAAAAAATACAAGATAATACAAGATATCACTATCAGTGTAACCTCTAGCAAGTTCTCCAGTGTGAAAAGAGTATGATTTATCGTGTTCTAAGAGAGTTAATCACATTTGTTGCTTAGCTTTCCATTGAATAATTTTTCATTAGCTTAACATAAATCATCTACACTAAAAAGCATTTCACAAAACTAGCTGTCATAAACCCATAATCTAGACCCCTAATGTTACTGTAAGGTGTTTGGCCACCAGAAACACTCCCTATTTTTTTTTTTGAAGTGTGCAAATTTTAATGATCGGCAGCTAATAAATTTTGTTACTGAAAATTTGCTTCTTTTATTTCCTGTTGTTGGAATTAACTACCAGCTGGCCCGTGTATATAACCATCAGATCTCCAAGAGACCAGGCCATGTGCTTTGTGGCAACTGAATACATACACTGTGATGGGTTTCCCCAGTGTATCGAGTTCGCCCGTTAAAGCAAGCGTAAGCCCGGCCTTCTATTACAGTGATGTTCTTATGTTCCAATTTGTCAGTGTCTGGGCAGGTAATCAGTGCCAGTTGAAGTCTGACTGGTATGTTTATTCCTGTTCAAAGTAATGTTACCATCTCCAGCTATTACTTTTATCTAGAATTTACCAACCAATGACCATGAATTATGATGCTGTGCCATCATGATCAGCTTGTGCAGAAGCAGATACTACAAGTTTTAATACTTTACGTAATAAGTAGTAATAACAGTAATAATTGTACCGGTAGGCCAAGGTTTATATATTCAGGATGTTTCTTAAATAGGGGGACAAACTTCGCATGCGTGTTCCTCTCGAAAAAAGAAGACGAAAACAAGTTATGGACTATCCACCTAAATGTAATAGGAAGGGAGTTATGAGCCACCAAATATCAAAATTGAAAACCGTATTTTCCCAAAATATCGGAAACTAATTGACATAACAATACAATATTTTCAGCATTGCTTAATGCTATTGGTATCTTCAAACCAGCAGCAAAGTCTGGTTGATACCTTCCTCCCTTATGAAAATAGCAGGGGTTGCTACCCTCTAATTGCATACAACTTTGTCAACGTCACGATATGTGAACAATTTAAGACGGTGTATTGTGTAATAAGACCCGTGTGACAAAAAATGTCTTCTTGTTGCAACTGTCTAGGACCTATCGTTTTCGTGTAAAACACACACAAAGGTTCGGTTGCTGCTACAGAGGGCCAGGAAGGAACTGTTGGAAACGGAGGTACTGTATTGTTTGAGATGTACGACTTAAGAGTGTGAACATGAGTGGACATTTCTGTAACTAACAGTTGTATTATTGTTCACATATCATTTGCAGAGTATTTCCTGTAACATTGTTATTATTCCGATACCTTGCGTAAATGCCATTTACATACTGCGTCAATTTGTGATTCATTATGTTCGTACTTGTCAGAAAAATGATACACCACTTGACATAAACAAACAATATCTTCAGCATTGCTCATGGGGTCTTCAACCCTACCGCAATAGCTGGTTGATATCTACCAGCCTTACCACAATACGTAGTAGGGGTGGCTACCCTCTAATGGCATAGAACGTTGTTACCATCGGGATATTTGAACATTTGGAGTTGATTTATTAAGAAATTAGGCAATTCATAAGACATACTACTACAACATTATCGTACAAGACCTTGTTTATTACTTGGCCTGCCCTCAGGGGGCACCTGCTGCAAGACATTACATCAATAACATTGCAATTAATATGTCCAGGGTCGCATCCAGGCACAGTACTAAATGTTACACAAGTCCCTATATGTTAATTTGTCATATCCAAGTGTAACTTGATGTACATGAGTTCTTGACCTAATATTACATGTTGGTTAAATTTCATCATAGACTAGCACTAGCCTTGTTGGGTGTCTATAACAATTCATCTCAAGAAGCTTTATAAATTATTTAAGTAACTTTTTGTTGTAATTATTTTGGTTTTGATGTTATTTGAAAATATGTGAAATTTCAGCGAAAGATTGCCACTGTGCTGATCTGCACTCAGTCTGGCTGGTGCCTAGTCCAGTGGAGAGAAGCGTTCCCGTCTTGGGCTTTTCCCAGGCGTTGAGGTGAAGTAGGAGTGACAACACCCCTTAGTTTCCTGCCAGTTAGTGGCACAGATTTTATTTAATTATTTCGTTATTTATGTTTATCGTAAGAATAGGTTTTGGAAACTGCATTTTATATAAGTTTAAAAGGCAGTAAGCCAAATACTGTGCATTCTTAAGTGTCTTAACGAGTGTTTATAATAATATTTGGTTCGCGACAGTTGCCGCCATCTTGGGCGAGTCCTTGTTCTTGCGTGGGGGCACGCGAGACGAGGAAGAGAGCATCTTCTTCAAGTAGCTGTCTACTTTACTAGCTCTGTGGTAGTGGTGGTCCAGGGCAGATGCACGCAGCTTTGAGGCATGCGGGATTATCGCAAGGACCCCGAGGGCCAAGTTTGCTCTATAAAAACCACTGTGAGGAGTGGTCAACAATCTGTTTTGTTTTTTCAGTATTTATTACTACGAAGGTCCACAATTTTTATTTATTGTGGTATTTGGCGGACTATTGGTTGCATGTTTATCACCACATGGTAATGTGCCATTGTCTAATAATGGCACAATAAGGTACATTAAATCTGCTGAAAAAATAAAGGGGTCACAAATTTCTTTACTTTTGTTATCAATGCCTGCCTACGAACAACCCGTTAAATGAGATAAGAAATTCTTCGTGATCACCACTGGCTTATGGCTTATCTAATGCCTGTTGGTGTAGTACCACTACATTACAAACCCTGCATTTTACTAAGGTAGCAACTTTACGAATATACTCTTGGAACCATAAAAAAATCACAAAAATTAATAAATAAATAAAAAGTTAAAGCTGTTAAAAAATGTGACAGCACAGTCAGAGATTAACGTTTGCCCTGTGAGCACTACTAAGTTACACAGTTTGTCTAACCCTAATTTCTTTATAATAATGCAAAAACTTACTCTTCATAGATAACAAGGCAGTGACAGCTAGAGTTGCGTGATTGTCACACGGCCCCAGATCACTCCCCCCCCCCCCCTCCACCAAACACGCATTATACCATCTCAGACCTCAGCGTGGGAAACAAATTACGTGTTTCCTGGAAACTATGAATATCCTCACCCCCTTAGCGAAAAAATGCCCAGCAGACATTCAACCTGTAACCCTCCCCTTCTCATAGCCATTATCAGGTCACTTTCATGCATATACTAATGCCGGTAAAGATATTCTCTATTACCGTGTGCACAGCAGGATTTTTCGTACCCTGCCTTTATCCACACCCAACCACAGAAAATTACAAATAACCACATGACTTGTATGTTATTTTTCAAGTTTTGCAGTTTTTAGTATTTATTAAATTTTCCTGGTGAAATGAAAAACTTATATTTTTGCAATCTCTTCCAGGCTGTGGGATTTCTGGTGCTGAAGCTGTGGTCAGATCATCGGCTTCATGGAATTTATCCATGATGCAGGTGATTGACGCATGTTTACTATTGTCTGCTTAGAGTATTGCGCTGTGGCGGAGAGAGAGAGTGCGAGTATGCGAGAGTGTGAGGTTTGATAGTGTGAGTGTGTGAGAGAGTGTGCGTGTGTGAGACTGCACGGCTGCAAGCTAAATGAAAGCACAAAAAAAAAAAAGAGAGAGAGAAAGGGGGAGGCCAAGCTATCAGCACTACACATCAGCAAGGTGAGCATCTGGAAAGTGAAGGCAACTGGGCAATGGGTAAGAACGACATAAGTGACTAAATTTGGACTCATTGTCGGTAGTTTTTGCATTAACTCGACTCTTGCAGTACACACACAATATCTGGGTGTGCCATTGTTAAAAGGGCACATGTACCGAACACAGTAAAGCACAAAGGCTTTCTTCAAACTTCACTTGATATTTTTAAGACCACGAGACCTGAGTGTACAGCAAAATTTTGATTCATTCTGTTGGTGTTGCAAAGGAAACAGGAAAGTGCACCAACCTCACAGCCTCTGAAAAAAAAAATGTTATGTGTGTCACTAATTTTGGTTTCTTTTGACAAGTGTCTTGTAAACCGTTCTAGGTTAATTTTTCCATAAAATGCTACGAACATCAAAGACGCGAGAAGGCATCCGTACTTAGTGTTCTATTTTTTTTATAACATGCATTGGTCGTTCGTAGGTGTGATTTTAATCGGAAGAAGTCTGTCTATTGATATAAATTTAAACTTAATTTAGTATTTGCCATTTTTTATGTGAAAAAATATGGATATCAGAATATGTATCCGCGATGAGACATTCAGTGTGTTCTCTCTCTTTTTTTCAGGACAAGGGTTGGTCATATTTACCATTCAGGGGTACTCTTTTAGTTGGAAGACGTCTGTATTGTGATAACGATAACTTTTCTTATTTTCTCGTAAAACGCTACAAAAATTGGGACCCTCATTGGTAGAGACCTGAACTTTTCGCGATCGCGAAATCGCGTCGTGAATCCGCGAATTTCAACGATTTTACCATTTTTCGCGAATTTTTAACAATTACTGAAAGATTCACGAAATTTGGGATTTTATCGACTCTGTACACCTATTTTTTGTTGTGGTCGTTAAATTATCGAAAAAAATTAATTATAATCTTGATTGTATCCAAGTTTACGGCATTCCAACGAAGAAACTTACCTAAAATGTGTTCGCATTTCGCTTATTATTCTGCCCAAGGGCTGAGAAATAGCTTACGACGCCGGTAAAACTAAATCCAGCGGCCAGCCATGTTTGTTGATGTGCTCTGGCCCGAGCAGGCCGTTGAGGTTAAGTTCGAGATTACGCGGGAATTAAATTTAGCGGTTGTTCACGTAGCAGGAAAATATATATTTCGCTAGTATCAATACTGCGTTCGTTGTAATTATATATATATATATATATATCGGTAGTTCATTGGATCAATATTACCGACGTAACTGTAGCGTAATTGATTTTTTTTTTACCGTTTTTACAAACGCGAAAGTTTTGTTATCACGAAAAACAGTGTGCTCATGAAGGCAAAGATGGCGGCGGCCTATGTTTACGTTTAATGTTTGTGAACGCAATCTCGCCTTTGACGAAGTCTGTTCTTGGTTTTAAAAACATGATCAGTTTATATTTGCGACTTCGTAATATACTGCTGTAAGTTGCATTTAATTACAAACGGTCTGTCAATCAATTTGTGCAGGTGGGCACGGCAAAAATGCCCAAATATGTAGAGAGTGCCCTTACTCGGGCAAATGAGTTTTCTACGAAAGGTATGCATTCCAGCGACAGAAATATAATGTTTTGCAAATACTGTAACTCTCGTGTTAGCTGGGAGCGGCGACATACTGTTGTTAAGCACATAAAGAGTG